>FTLJ01000796.1:0-45235 GCA_900155495.1 Porogramme epimiltina
GAAGAACACGAGCGAGTACGAGTTGCTGGCGGGGCCGGTGAGCGTGTTCATGGACGGCGGGTTCGTCACAAAGACGTCGCTCGAGGTGAGTTCACCATCGTCTTCCTCTATGGATCCCATTGGCTGACAAGCACGTCATATAGCTGATCTCGGCAAATGAGAGCTTCGACTGCGTGCTCGGCGTCGACGCCGCCCTCCAAGTCACATATCACACCGACGCCTGCTCCGTGCACGAGCCCGCGCGCAGCTTCGCGGGACCAATTCGACATCACCATGTTCGAGACCCAGCTCCTCCCAACGCTGGAGTGTTTGTCCCTCGCCGAGAAGCACAATCGCGACCATGTCCCACACATCCTCTCCCTTGCTGGCCACGATGCACTTTCCAAGATCCCGAAGCAGCCGAGTCAATCGTCCCTGCCGGAAACGGCCCACTCTACTCAAGTTCGTTTCCTGGGTAGTGTCATCGTACAACCTGTCTCGGAGAAGTGGCTTTCGGAGGTTGGGATTGTTGAGAAAGTCGGAGATGGGGGGAGACGGAAGGAAGGGGGACGGAGCTGGGACGGAAGGTCCAAGACGGAGCGGTGGAAGGGGTTACATGCCAAGCCGACGAGGAGGAGCAGTCTGGATTACTCGAAGTAGTCGAGACGATCATTGAGTTGGACGTAAAGGAACCAACATAGATAAGATAAGATCCGGTCAATTATGAGGTCATCGTCGCGTACGAGACCGTTATTACACGGCGTTCCGCTGCATTGGGTCTCATTAACACGTTCAACAAGACACAATTGTGCACGCCGTTGAACGGAGACTCGAACTACAGACACTAGTTGTACATATACTCTATACTAGCGGACGACTGTCTATGAGTTTTGGGGAAACGAGAGAAAGGAAGTCGTAACGAAAACATAAAGGTGAAACATAATCTAAGGGTCGTGGGAGGGGGAATCCGAGGTGGGCGGAGCCGTCGCAGTGCAAGGTTGACATGAGGGGGGAACGAGAAGGGGAGCCATATTACTCGTGATCAATGCCGTTGACCGTGGCGCCGTTCGTCGCCGGCTCAGCGGCCTCGGGCTCCTTCTCCGTAACGCGCGCCTTAAGCGCACCCAAGATCTCCTGCACCCGCGACGTCGCGGTGTCCAGAAGCGGCTGCACGCGTTCCTGCACAGTCTCGCGCACCTTCGTCGCCTTCTCGGGCAGCGGGTCGGCAGAGGTGAGGATGCCGGACAGCTCGTTGATCGTCGACGAAAGGTTCGCGGAGACGTCCTGGAACGCGGACTGGAGGGTCCCAGGGAGCGCTGCGGTCGAGGCCTGTGACCACGGCGTGAGAGACAACTCTATTACCACGCCTCGGGACCGGGCTTACCTGAACCTTGTGGAGCTCCGAAAGCATGGTGTCGCTCAGGGAGTGCACCCGGGTCTGCGCCGCGCCGTAGCTCGTCGAGGCGAGTTCGGTGACGGACTGCGCGGTGGCCTGCGCGCGCTGGAGGATGACGCTCTGGGCCTTGATCTGGTTGATCTGCTCCGTGGAGTAGGAGAGCAGCTGGTCGCTGAGCTCGCGCGAGAGGTAGTACGCGCGCTGGTACTGGAAGGTGGCCTCGGGCGTCGCCGCCGGTGCCTTATCGGCGGATCCGCTTGGCTGCAACTGCTTCACCGCAACGGCGAAGTAGTCGACGATGGGTGCAAACCGCTGTGAAGGAAAAGGCAGGTAAGCATCCTTACGAGTGCAGAAGCCGAGAGTGCAAGAGGACGAAATGCCTCAATAAACGTGTATGACGGGAGGAATATCAAGGCGCGCAGTTGTTACAAGGATGGTCCCTTGGCTATTCCTGTGCTCGCGGGCATGAGGCTGCGGCTGCGGCGACGAGCGGAAGCTGGCGCGGGTCGGACGCGGGTATACCTGAATCTACCCGTGCCCGACCCGTACTATGCCCGAGATCTCAGGTCGAACAGTACTGCAGTGCCCTTGGCATTGAATGGTGCTGCAGCAACCTATTGATAAAGCACATGCAGCGTGGGGAGGAGGGGGGAATTTCATGTGCCGCTATGGCGCTGCGCTTCAGAGAGCGCATGCCCCAGAATGAGAAACACCTCCAGCACCCGTGCCTCGAGAAAACAAGAAGAATGAGGGCGCGTACCGTCCCTTAGGGGGACCATCGCCCCTCAAGCTCTTACTCCACGACTCTCGTGCTACATCCAGACAGGAGCACGCATCGTGGGCATCGTCGCGTGTATTGTCGGTGGCGGCGACATATCGCTCTTGCATTATGCGCCGCAGCTTGTCGCACAGGCACGAGAACACGCGTTCGGGGGTGGATAGCAAAAGAGTAGGAGTGTGAAAGGGTGGCGTTCGCGGAAGGTGAGACGAAGGATGATGTTTGTGGTGGACAGAATGGACGCATAACGAAGGAGGGATCTCACAAAACCAAACGTGAATATCTTATGTGTTGACTCACCTGGTCGATACCCTGGGCAATGTTGTAGGCAGGCGCGCGGACACGCTCATCGATGGTCTTCGTCGCAACGCCCTTCGCGTGGTCGCTGTTGGCTTTGATGTCCTTGAGGATGTCTTCGGTGGGAGTCTGAAAGGGGTAGGGGAAGCGGGACTCCACGGTGTCGAGACCCTTGTTGGCAAGGCCGTCTGCGCACGCGAGGACGGGGGCGAGACGCTTTTGGATGGGTGCGGTGTAGCTCAGAGCAGTCTTGGAGAAGCCCTGGGCAGTGGTGTATGGCGTGCGCGTGTAAGCATTGTTGAGCAGGGTGGTGTTAATGGTGCTGAGGGAGTCCGCGACGAGGGGGATGGAGCCGACGCGGGTAAGGATGGTAAGCTCGGGGCTGGCAGAGGGAGTCTGAGTCTCCGTGGCCATAGCTAGCGTACGAGGAGGAGTATGTGGTGAAGTTGAAGGTTGGAATTGTGATAAGAAATGCGGAAAGGAGCGTATATGAGAGGACACGGAACGCATGTGATTTCCGCAAGGAGCGTTCGCGAAGACGCTCGCGTAAATTGCCGCATTGGGCGGCTGTGCGCCTGATGGTGGCGAGAGCTGTCTCGACGCGGAACGCACGGATCCTCCGCCACGCTCGGTGACTCTGCCACGCTCCTCTTCCCCTGCACACGGCTCCCGACCCGGCCTCCCCGACGGCCATCACGCTCTTCTACCGCCCGCGCTGCTCCAGATGCCGCCGATTTCCGTCTCCAGGCCGAGTTCACGTCGACAAGGAACAATCTGCACTGATTCCACACCGATTTCACAGGCAATCTCCTAACAAAATTATCATCCCAGAATCACGAGCCTCGACGTCGGCGACTTGGCCTTTCGCTTTGTACACCGACTCGCCACGGCCCACATTGAACGCCTCGACCGACGCGGTCCTCAATCCTTTCTCCCGAGGCGACGATGGAATGCCGCGGCGTCAGGATGAGACATTGGAGACGGGAGATACGTGAGTCGCAATTTGCCTCGTGTCTCACAAGCTCCTGATAAAACGTCCTGGGATGTGGAGCCAGCCAAAGGAAACGAGGCTGTTCTCTATGGCCCGGAACGCACGGGCCCGCGCAGGCACCTCGAACTTCGAAGGTACAGACGAGCGGACAAAAGGAGGCTTCAGAAGCGCCCCTCAGTTGCCTTGAACACGCATCCAGCTCGCGTACGTGATTCCTTTCTTCCACGTCTTCTATGTATGGCACAAGAAGCGCGAGCGCGCGGCCTGGCTGTATAAGCACCGGCTGTCGGCGATGTGGCTAGACCTCGAGGCTGTGAACTTGAATAGCCCAAGCTGCAGGGAAGAGTGGAACGTGGCAGGTCGTTCAGAGCTAGCAGATGCTGCAGTACCACGATTCATTACGATGGACATATAAGGCGGAGTCGTTGAGGACCTTACCATAGATGTCTACTACATAACAGGTGTCATGTTTATATATAGTCAATCGACGCTTTGATGTATAGGGTTGTCCACCCCTATATCTCGCCGCTAGCCTTAGGGAGTGGCGCTTGTACCGCTTAAGATTTCGGAGCCGCGGACCGAGACAAGCCCACCTAGCTATTTGGAGCAGCCTTCTTTCATGAAGGTTTTTGACGGGAGTTAGTTGCACTGCTATGGGCAAATACAATGAAGACACTGACGGCTTTCATTACTTTTAGCTCTGATTGTACCCGCTGAAATGCAGCCGTAGTCAATCAAACGCGACTCGCCCCGACGTTATCCCACACACTCAACGTTAGCCAACCACAGATAGGAGCGTATATAGTTCACCAGGTCACAAGCCCAGTCACTTGCTGACCGCGGCAACAGACTCGGCGGAGTGGCAAGCTTCTTATCTACGCCCGCGCACACCGCCCTTCTCTCCGCCCAACCAAGCACCGTCAAATCGCCATGTCGCCGGGCAAACACCTGCACGAAGAGCTCGCACAATCGGCGGAGAAGGTCAGCGTGGAAACGCGACATGGAGCCATCCGGGGCCGCCGCGCGGCGAATGGCGCCGCCGTCTTCTTGGGTGCGTTCTCTACACTTGGCCGCGCGCGGTCTGCACTAGTGGCGGATTGACCCCTGAACTTCATCGATGTCGCCGATCAGAGGTCCCCTACGCACTGCCGCCCGAGCGGTTCACGGACCCTGTCCCCCTTCCCGCCGACTTTACGTATGAAGACAAAGAGTATATTTTGGAAAGCAAATGTGAGTCTAGCTTTCCGTTCTCTCCACGTACGCAGGGACGTAATCTGACTACTATCCATCCAAGATGGCGCCCAACCCAACAATGACGGTCAAGCTGCGGGTGAGCGCATTTCTTTCACACACTGGCGCAAAGGATATGACCTCTGTGCACACGTTTAGGCGTTCCTTTCGAGGACAAAGTAGGGCTGGGGAAGCCGAGTGAAGACCCGTGCGTCTGCTCTCGCGGACTGACCTCATCGCATCCACTCACTTGGTGAATTAGGCTCTTCGTGAACATCGTGACACCAGCCTCGTTTCCCGAGAACACCGGCTTTCCTGTGAAGGTATACATCCACGGCGGGTGAGTACTTCAATTTCCGCCCACATTCCCGATGAGGATGTGTAAATTAATTCATTTCGGCAGCTTTCTCCAGTTCGGCTCCCCGCACGGCCTGAAAGGGCAGGCACAGTACGTCGCGGCGGAGCGGTCAGAGGTTTGGGTCAACATCGGCTACCGGCTGTCCGCGTTTGGCTTCCTCGCGTGCGACGAGCCCAAGATCGACGGAAACTTCGGGTTCCAGGACCAGTGGCTCGCTATGCAGTGGATTCGGGACAATATCGCATCTTTTGGAGGTGCGACATGCGCGGCGACATGCTAGCTATGACGATTACTCACTCCTTCGGGTTGCAGGGAATCCCGAGGACATAACGCTCACCGGGCTCTCCGCAGGTGGGAGGGCGGACATCGACTGATGTATCTCGTTCAGGGCACTGACGCAATCGAGGCAGGGGCACACTCTGTGCACCAGCTGCTCCACCACGCGTCTCGCCTGCCAGAGGGCGTGAAGGCCCCCTTCCAGCGGGCGCACATGCAGTCCAACGCGATCATGTCCGTGCCCCCCACCCCCATCCTCTCCGCAGGCACGCCCACTGACCGCGCGATTTCCCCCGCAGAACGGCGCCCAAGACCCCCGCAGAGCTCCGTGCGCAATACTCCGCGCTCTGCCACGCGCTCGGGCTCGACCCCGCGGCGCCGTCGACGCTCGCTACACTGCGCGACCCCGCGCGCGTCCCGCACAGTGCGATCACGCACGCGATCGAGACGGACGCGCTGGGTACTGAGTTCGGCACGTTCCGCGGGTGCTGGGAGGCCGGGTGGCTGGGCGCGGAGGACCCGCTCGTGTGGCAGCGCACGGGTGGGCTCGCGCGCGGGCTCGCGAAGGCGGGCGTGCGGAGCGTCGTCGTGGGCGAGCTCGCGGAGGAGTGGTACTTGTACGCGATCGCGCACCCCGTGAGCAGCCTGCGCGACGTGGAGGTGAATTTGGAGCGGTACTACGCGCGGGAGATGGCGCAGGGCATGCTTGACGCGTACTTCAAGAGTGGCGGGAATGGGGGGAAGAGGGAGGGGAGCGGGGAGGAGATGACGAGGGTGTTTGGGGACGTGCTGAGTGAGGGGCAGGTGTACCTCCCTGTGCGCCTCTTCGCGAGGGACATGCTCGCCGCTGGATTCCCGCTGGTGAGGTATGAGATACGGTGGACGCCCGAGCAGCTACGCCCCTTGGGTGCGTATGTCGTCCGCAGCGCGCTAAAGATCCTGACGGATTCGGACAGGTTACGTCACTCACGGAACCGACCGGGCGCTATGGGCTTTCCGCCTCCCTTCGTTGGAAGGCGATCAACCAAACATCGCTCGCGCGTGGCTAGATGCAGTCGACGACCACATTAAGAGCGCAGAGGCAGGAAAGATTATGGATGTGAAGACAGTTCTCGCACTGACGGAAGAAAAGGAGGCGGTGGAAGCTGAGGATACCAAGTGGGATATGTATACGCGCATGCGCACGACGCTCCCGGGGGAAGTATAGTATGGACGAATGCAAGTGTATAACTACGGTACGTCAGTCCATACTGCCTTGACTCCAAGTTATGGTACTAATTCGTCTTCACAGTCTCTGTATCCTTACAGCATGTCAATATCACATGAGCTGCCACGCGTAGTCCCATGACCATTGCTCTCCTCGCGCTCGAGGCTATATTCCGCTCGCGTTCGTCGCCATCACCAACGCCCACTCTAGCGAGGGTGTCGTATCGAGTTGACCTCACAGGCCGCTCGTCCGGCCCGCCTTGCGTCTAATGTCTTACCGTGGGCGGGCGTACCTCCGAGAACATATGACTTGCGCTTGCAGGACTTTTGTGATCTTCGCCGGGCCGCCGCCCACCCCGAAGGGTCGAAGTGGAATATGCGCCTTCACGTGGACACCTTGTACGTGATGAGCGCCTTCTCAGAAGCATTCAGGCGTATCTCATATATAGTCTTGGGACATATCCCCGCGCCCGGGGGAGACCTCTTGGACTACCAACGCTCACCACTGCCCCTAGAATGTGGATTGCACCGCTGAGAGGGAAGTACCTTGTCTGGGCGATCACAGGTGCGTTGTGTCTACAGCCATTGGCTATGTTTTCGCACACTGACTTGTACCTCGACCTAGCGTGCTGTTGTCAGGGATTCTTGCTCCTTGGATATGACCAAGGAGTGATGTCCGGCATTGTAAGGCTATATCGACATATCCCAGCACCGACGCTGAATCTTCTGCCCCAGATTGGGGCCGACAACCAATTTGGCAGGGACTTTGGGCATCCAGACCCCACAACCCAAGGAACGATAGTACGTTCTATCACTGCTGGGATAGCCACGCCAGACTGACGACACTCTAGGTTGCTATATACGTGAGTACGTAGGTGCTAGGCGGGACGCTTCAAAGTTCATGTGCGGGGATACAGGATATCGGGTGCGCTGTCGGGAGTCTCATCACGTTTCTGTGGGGAGAGAGCATCGGGAGGAAACGTATGATCATGGCGGGAGCCTCAACTATGCTTGTGGGGACGGTGAGTGCTCGTGATGTAGTCCTCTCCAACTTCTACTGAGGACCATCCCAGGCTATTCTTACGAGTAGCACTACGCTTGCGCAGCTCTACGTTGGGAGAATAGTGACTGGCATTGTGTGTTAATTCCTCGCTATGTTCTCGAAGGTATGCTGATACGTCGAGTTTGTTCAGGGGAATGGATTCAACTCGTCTTCTATCCCGGTGTACCAAAGCGAGACGTGTGGCGGGATGGTCCGCGGGGCATTGGTTTGTCTCAACTCGACTGTGACCATCATAGGTCTCGTGATAGTACGCCCCTTTTATGGTCCTTATCATCTCCCAACTGACTTCTGTGATATGACTATCCCCACTAGGCATATTGGTTGGACTACGGAATGTCTTTCGTCGACGGGCCGTCGCAGTGGAGGCTTCCAATAGGTTCGTATTCTGCTCCTGGAGAAATCATAATACGTCCCGCATCCTGACGATATCTCCTTCGTTCACAGGATTCCAGGCTGTCTTTGCTCTTCTCCTTCTGTTGCAGGTCGCTGTGCTCCCCGACAGTCCGCGTTGGTGCATGGCACATGGGCGCTCTGAAGAAGGCGCGAAAATCCTCGCTCAGTTAGAGGACCGCGACTCTCCCGATGATCCTGATGTCGTTGCAAAGCGGAAGGAGATCGAAGTTTCTCTGGCTCAGGAGAGCGCGGGAGGGCCTTTCCGCTACCGTGAACTCCTCCAGGGTGGTCCTTTAGGAAACTTCCGACGGATATGTCTGTGCGTCGGCGTGAACGTGATGCAGCAGTTTACTGGGTGAGTTGTAGTCCTGACGTACCCGATATCCTTGATTGGCTGACGCACGTTGTCGCCTACTAGAGCAAACATGATCAAGTGAGCTTACTTCCCAGCGGTCCCAGTTGTGCGCTGTTAACGTCCTGCAGCTACCTGGCCCCCGTCGTGTACCAAAACACTATGGGCCTTTCAAGGAATCTGTCTCTCCTCCTGGGCGGATTCACAGCTGTAACGTATATGTTCGCGTCGTTCATTCCTCTTTGGGTGAGTGCGTCTTAGTCAAGATCGTCTTCCAATGTCTAAATGTCTCTGGATTCAAGACGGTCGACCGTTACGGGCGTCGAGCTCTGTTGATGATATCCGCAACCGGTCTTTCCGTGTGCTTCATCATCGCGTCCATTCTTCTCTCAATAGGGACCTTGAGCGCAGCCTACGGGGCTACCGCCATGGTTTTCATCTTCCAGATATTCCTTGGCATTGGGTATCTCCCTATTGTGAGTAGCTCCGTTAGCACATCCATCTGCAGACTCGCTTATACACCGTCCCATTCAGCCGTGGCTCTATCCTGCCGAGGTACGCATCCAGCCCACTGATATACGGCTACGTCTCTCACTGACACCACACCTCTCTTTCCACAGATCACTACGACGCGTATCCGCGCCCGGGGCTCCGCCATCTCGTCCTTCTTCAACTGGATGTGCGTCTTCGCCGTCGTCGAGATGACGCCGCCCGCAATCGCGAACATCAGCTGGCGCGTCTTCATCATCTTCGCCGTCTTCAACGCGCTCTGGGTGCCCCTCGTGTACGCGTTCTTCCCGGAGACGAAGGGGCTCGAGCTGGAGGATGTGGACCACATCTTCGAGAAGGGCGGCTTCACGGGCGGCGTGTGGACCAGCCCTGGCGGGAGGACCGTCGAGCGGAGGCGCATTGCACGTGACGTGGAGACGCTGGAGAAGGGGGAGAGGTTTGAGTCTTCGAAGGAGGGTACGGTAGACGTACGCATAGAGGAGGGAAATGTGAAAGACGAGTGAGGATATTACAGTTCAATACGTAGGAATGTCAGCCGCAGTTTCCTTGATCGTCCATCGTTGTTCGAACTTTCCGTATCTCATTTCATTGAGGCCAAAGGAGTGTAGAGTTATACCAGTACGCCAGCGTATGTACACCTATTACGTATGAGAAAAGGAGACAGGAGATAGTGCTCCGATAGTCAATGCTCTCCGGGAACCACAGACAAATGTAACCCCTTTGACGTGACTAAACAAATCGCAGCGCGCTCAAGACTAGGTCGGAAAGACAAGGAAAATGATCAATGTGGAAAAGAGTGATAACGGAGGACGAAGTTATAGGGCTAAGGAATGGTTGCGAAGATCTGGCTACAATATCCATCACTGACCTGTCAGTGTCTCCAACTCTCGGGGAAGGCCAACCTCCGATCGTTGTAGTCCCGCCGCTGGGAAGCTACGTCAAATGCGGAAGGATCGTGGGGATAAAACGTCTGGGGTAAGTGACCCAAATTGGATCCCATTGAATCCACACCCGACCCGCCATTGGGATGGTAGTAAGGATAAAGGCTAGATGACGGGACTGGTAACATCATCGCTGGTGTAACATCGGCATGTTCTGTAGGCATATCAGGTGGTCATCATTAGAGCCGAAGTGCGATCAGAGAAATGCACCCTCACCAGACGGCGCTGTGAGCTCGTTGGCTGTTTCATTGTGTCGACGAGCTTCCTCGGCGTTGTCCGCCGCACCCCTTCTAGCCCTAGCGCGATATTCGCATTTCTCCCCACGATCAGAGCATCGTTGACACGGACGGTGAGTGGAACAGGGTTTCCGCGCGCGATGGCAGCCTTTGCACTACGATGAAGATGACGAAGTATTAAGAGGTGGCGGGATTTGAAGTGCAAACAACATACAGCTCCGTGTCCTCGAGGTCGGTATCTCTTATAGCCGGTAGACACAGCTTGAGAGGGTATAACCCCGGTGTCCCCGGAGGAATTTTTGACAGTTTCACCGGGTACCCTGTTCGCGATGATATCGGTGGGGGTTGTGGAGTCAGAATCCGGACATGGAACGTGTTGTGAAGGGGACTGCACAGTTCTCCCTGAAACCAGCTCTACAGTGACGATAGTCCTTCGGGTTAGGGGAGGTACATGTACAAGCACAAGTAGTCACCAAACTCACCAAGGTACAGCGCCATGGGTATGAGTGCGTAGGCGCCACGCTGCAACGAACTATCCAAACCATTCGACACAGAAGAGTCTAGCAACTGGGGAGACTGAGCCTCCTGCAGTGTGCTGACTAGATAAACACTGGAGCAGGCTTCCATAGTCTGAGGGACACCCGGACTAGTCTACGAAAGCTGTGAGAGAAGATGGAAATGGGAGTGGCCGTCGCCTTGCCATGAATGCATAACCTCCTATATAATGTGATGGCCGGCGCTGGCTTCGGTTGAGTGAACCAGAGCTCACCGCAGCAGCATAGTGAGAGCCGCTAGAACTTGACGAGGTCGTTGTGGGGAGGGCCAAGAAAACGGCATGCATGAGGAAGTTTTTTTGCAGGGCAATGGGATGCAACGAGCGAATCCTCCGACGCACTTTCCGAAGCGCCTCCTGACATGACACCTGTCCGCCGTGGTTAGTCTTGCGACGCAGACGCCATTGTAATTGGCAGAAGTCTGTTACGGTTCAACGAGAACCGTGTCGGCGCTGACCACGCTGTGGCAAGCCCGATTATGCCGGAAACGCACGACGGGCGTCTATGATACGAGGCCGGCCTGCTTGTTTGCCGAACCGGGAACACCATGATCATGCCCTTCATCATCAATTACTTCCTGATGCTTAATTATACTCATACTCGAGCTGAGCCGCCGGAATATGGTCTCACTGGCTCGACTACGAGGACGAACCAGTCGGGTTCGGCGGTAAACACACAGACTCTAGCAATAAACAGTGCTCGACTCTATTTCCTCCAGCCCGGCCGACACAGAGTTTGGGAGGCTGTCTCGAGACACACTGTGAGTCTGGAGCATTTCAGGACCATGTGCTTACATTGATCGCTTTCATTGCTTCTATCCCCGTCGCCCGAACAGGGAACCATATGGGAGCTATGGGTCCTTCGCATCTGCGCCAATTACATAGTGCGGAATCATGCAGCGGAAGCATGTGGGGGAAAAATGTACATTCGCCGACTCTGATCGTCATGACAATGCGATTACACAAGATTCCTTGGAAACGCATATTCTGGGTGTGGTGTCAGCGTAAGCTTCGAGCTGCGGGGGTGTTGTTTGGTTTCGGAACTGTGCGGTGCCTTGTAAGAGGGTATGCCCGATGTACACCCTCGGTTCGCAGCCGGGCCCATGCGTCCTCCATGATGTATCAGCTTACGGCCATGGGCCAAGCGGCCCACGCCTCATAACTAGTGCCCACGCTTGGCCTTGCTGCGCGACGAGTGCCAGCGGCCTACTCACGGCGTGCATGGCCGAATGTCAGGGCATATGACATGTACGTGACATCCTTGGTCTAACACAAACACTCTGTAGTCGTTTGTTATTGGCATACAAAAGGTTTGTATGTGGAGCCCGTGGCATCAGATAATGGACGATAATTTCCTGGAGCGGGACATTCGGCCATGCGCGCTGTGACTTGCATCAGCTCGAGTTCTCTAGGCCTTCCATTCATGTACCGGCAAGCCCAGATCTCCGCGGGCGAAAGACTCGAGTGTCTTGACCGGAACTGTGTTGTCGTGTAGCGCAACACTCCCGGAGTGCAGTGCCACCGTGCACACAAGGAGTCATGAGCTCCCTTTGGAAGCCCGCGCTGGACGGGCCCGAAGACCATGATAATCCGATTCTAAGCCTGCCAAAAACGTCACCACGCACATGGTTCTCCACGCGGCGTCGTGTATGCCCCGCGTCCGGACGCTCTCAGTGACGCTACGGGGCTGCCGCGACCCTTCACTGCACTCTACTCAGGAGTGAGGTGAAGCTTGCGAACAACACGTGCAAGGGATGGATCCGACTGCCGACTGATACGTTCTCATGAGTCACTGAAGACTCGAAGGTGCCGAGGTCGGATCTTTGCCATTGGTTTCATCTGCCCCCGCCCCCTCTCCAGCTCTGTGACGCAGAAATCTGATGGATAAGCGATGCAATGAGGTTGCTTTTGAAACAACACGGATGCTTGCAGGTCGACTTCCACTCGTGGAGGTAGCAAGCGCTGGCCCACGTCATATTGAGAATCACCTGACCATATACCTAGACGGGCGCTCGTTCCATCGCACGCACAATCCACTTGTTCACAAATCACCACCATCCTCCAGCCACTCGTTACTTCGCTCGTACTCTAGTCTCTATCTAAATCTCTCTTGGAGCGGATATCCGCCCCCCTTTTCTCATTCCTCATCCTCCTGAAGATGGGCTTCTTCAGCAAATGGTTCCGGAAGGTGCGGCTTCCACGAAGTCAACATTACATTCGCGCCGTATACTCATGTTGTCACGCATATGGCCCCGCAGAGTCAGCCGGAAGACTATGAGCAAGCACTCGCGGCCCTCTCCAAAGACATTCAAAAACGCCAAACGCGTCTCTCCGAGATCAGGCTCCGAGAACGACGCGCCTCACTGTTGGTGTCGGTGTACGCTCTCCTGGGATGGATCGCGTACACTAGTCTGTGGTATATGGACCTCGTGCCGAACCTTACGACCCATGGGAGATCCAGCGGCTTCGAGAAGACGACGAAGGCCGTACCAGTCTTTCTGGGCCCCATTGTGTGAGTGATCTTACCTGTGCATTCACGGCTTGGGCCCTGTGGCGTGGCAGCATGGGCCGCGAGGAATGCGTACAACCTGGAGGAGACCCATGGCTCTATGGATTGTTGTCCCCCCACCTCCATCATTGCAACGTACGCAGATATCTGGCTCAAGGGCACTCCCAAGGGAGAGGGAAGAGAAGGCAATCTTGGTCGGCCCAGTTCCTTGTGCAAACTCAACACCGTTATTGCCGGCCGTAGTCCCGCGTTCTTCATGGAACTTTGTCGGCGTTCGAACTGTCTATGCGCAGAAGAACCTTGGATGTATGATGGACACGGAGTTTAGTGGCGCTTGCCTCGTCCCTGGTGGGTGGCTACTGGACCCTCTTGCAGGGACCTATCCTGCGACCCTCGACGTGATAGTCGCGATGGAGTAGCCTATGTCTCTTCACATGGAAAGCTGGCTCCATTTCCTTGTATCCACCTTATGAACGCTTTCTTCCACCTCGCCGCCAACGTTTTTTGCCTAGTGTAGGCCGTTACCTTGTCAATCACTGATGACCATTCCACAGAATTCTGTTCGTGAGGCGAATAGTACAAGTGTGGTACACCCGTATAGGCGACGCTGAAGGTACGAATGACCTCTCCTTTTGTTCTCTCTCGCTCCCCTGATGCGCCTTCTCCACTAGAGAAGGCCCTCGTCACGCTGCGCAAACAGCAGCGGGAGAAGGTCGAGGAAGTGAAACAGAAAACCAACTACTACTCAATGCGTAACCTCATCGAACGGTATGAGGAGAGCCCTGGACCCGATAGCCCCGCAGGCCTTCGCCGCCGGGTTGTACCGCAGCAAGTACAATCGCCTCAGCAAGTTCCGGGACCACAGACGCCTCAGCGCATCCTGCCTATCACCCCTCAAACGCCAGCGCCCGGACAGCTGACTCCCGGGCTGCAACAACAGCTCTCGCGTGAGTGACTCGACCTCGCCTCCCAGGGCTCCCTGCGCATGCTCCGAGCAGCACAGGAGCGCTGGCGCCTTTCCCTCATGCTCCGAGAATGTTCGCTGACTCTCAATCCCCCACCTTCGTCCGTTGTACAGCGTCGCCTCAACGTCCGCTGCCGCCCCCGCGAAAACAGTGGTACGACAAGCTCGCGGATGCGATCCTCGGTGACGAGGACACGTCCGCTTCGGGCGCCTCAACGCGGTACGCGCTCATCTGCCAGAAGTGCTTCGCACACAACGGGCTCGTGAAGGAGAGCATGTGGGAGGATGCGCGTACGTACCCCGACGCCATCGCGCGCCATAAAAGGGAACTGACACGCTTCACGCGCGCAGAGTACGTTTGTCCGAAGTGCGGCTACTTCAACCCATCCGCGCGCACGCTCCGGGAGATCAAGGAGGGCAAGATGCCGCGCTCGCCCGAGACACGCTCTCCGCCGCAAGGCCCGAGCGCGGCCAACGGGATCGCTGCCGCCCCGGCCGGCGTATCCTCGCAGGTGAAGCGCGACGGCTCCCCCGCGCAGGCGACAGACCAGGACGAGGCCACGAGTATGGACGTGGATTCGTGAGAAGCAGGCGCGCGGGTGGCGGGGAGGCGGGTGTATGGATGCGCGGTACGTGCGGCTCGGCGCTTCAGACTTGGGACTCGCTATTGGCTTCGTTATGTGTACAGTTTACTAGCGCGCGGCAGTGAGTAATGGGTATCGCATTCGTTCATTTGGCACGCGGCATGAGGGAGCGTGATGTGGCGCCCAGAAGAGGCACTGTACAATAGTGTACACTAGCGTTGCCTTGGCGCTCGGCGGGGGCACCGCTCGCGCTCCGGCGTCCGGAGTGCGTCGAGATGGAGGCTCGGCCGGCATGCGTATGCCAGTTGTTTAACCGGGGCAGCGATACTCGGATACACAGTGCCTTCACGCAGCTGTATGAGTATCATGGAATTTCTGTTGACGACACGACGGGCGCGACATATGCAGTGCAGGTGAGAGCGACTCGCTCTATCGATATGGGCTCTGCTACTTGGCTCATCGCGTGGCGTTCTACCTGTGTTCAGGCGTGAGACCTATCCTCGAAAGCCCGTAGAGTGCTCTCACCTTCAAAGATGAAGCTGGTAATGTTGAGCGTCAGCGGCAACGTCCAGCTTGTATCGAAATTGCCGGGACCGTCGACGTCATATCCGCGTCGCTTGCCGTCGATCGCGCCAGGGGCCGTCTGTCATAGGTATATCTCTTCCGTGTACTGCCCCGGTCTGGTGGTGGCCACCAGCAGCTGTACAGCGCCCACGTTCGTATGTTCTGAATATTCTGATGAGGCCGGGGAGGCGTTCGGAGGCGCCTCGAAAGGGTTATAGGCGGGCACGGGACAGGAGGGAGGCTGTGCAGCGCCATTATCAGTACTGTAGCATTCCCACCGGCTGCCGCGCTCCGTGCCATGCGAACATTCTGTGCCGTGACAGCTGGAGTCGCAGGACAAGCTCCACTTTGTCGCGACATCGGGTGCGTTCGGACGTGAGACAGAGACAGCCAGTCGTCGCGTATGCCGCCGGGGCTGTGCCCCTCAGGGACGAGGTATGTATAAAGCTCGCGCAAGCTTTCACTTGTTCGTCACATACACCTTCTTCGTTGCCCAGTTCTAACTATATCCCACGAGGTGATTGATCCAGACACTGTGTCCCGTGGCCACACACGCAGCACTCGCACTGACTCTCGCCCTTGTCCAGACTTATACCCTCCCCCTATAACCCCGCGGCACCCAACCTTATCCCCCCTCACCTTCACCTTCAACTACCACGATGTCCAGTGTTGGCGACGCAACCACCGTCGTGGAGAGCTCCCCTTCGCGGTATCATAACCGCAACGGTAAGCCCCGCATCGACGAGGAACCCGGCTTCATGAAGGCCGCCCAGCCCAAGGGGCTCAACGCCAACTTCGCCGCCGCGGTGGACTACATGGAGGAGGAGCGCCCCTTTTTCGTCAAGATTGGCAAGGATGGACTCATTGGGGCCCTTCAGAAGCTGGACCGGCAACTCCGCTCGGTGCGTCCAGCCATTTCCCCTGATGGGGAGCTGGCAATTGAATAGTGCTATCATTTAGGCTGGTCGCGTGCATATCCTGTCGACTAAGGTAAGCACAAAATGGCTGTGTTCATTGAATACATGCTGAAGGATCGCGGCTCATAGCGACCAACTGACTGGATCGGTGAAGAGGTCACCCCTGGTCAGATCGGGCTCATCAACCATGGTGGGCTTCCCAAGGTTCTGACACGTGCTGGACGGTATCCCGGGTTTCCCCTCCGGAACTGGTGGGCACGCAAGTGGTCTGGCACCTGTGGCTGTAAGTTCGATAGATTGTTTGACGATAACAATGACGCGCATGTGCTGACGAAAATACCCAGTGTCGGATACCGTGATCGAGTTCAACGGTTTGACGGTCGTCCAGGTCTCGCAGAACCAGGCGGCAGTCGTGTCTGACCCTCAGAACCATGTGTTCGTGATCAAGAACTCGGGTTTCGTCGCCTATGCTATCGAGGGCACGTACAACGTGCTTTCGATCGTCGACCAGACGCACCTTCCCACCATGATCAAGGACAGGATTACGAACGTCGTGCTCGGCTGGAGCCACGAGGTTAAGATGAAGAGCCGCACGGGATCTGGCAACGCAGAAGAATATGTCGTTGCACTGTTGTACGTACGAGACACTCTAGCTGCGTTCGTTCATACTGACAGATGGGCCGGCGTAGCTTGAACATCCCCGCAAACAACTGTGCGATCCTGCAGCAGGGAGACGACTTGGAACTCTTGCCCGCCGGCCAACACTTCATCACTTCCCCAAATGTCACTCTGCGCGGCTTGTTCACTCTCGGCGAGAACCAGATCGAGATGCCCACCAAGGATATGTGAGTATCTTAACCCGTAATCTCTTACGTTCGTCATCTTACCCCAGATTCCTTAGCTTCACCCGCGATCAAGTGCCCGTCAGCCTGACGATATACCTCAAGTGGCAGCTGACCGAGCCGCTCAAGCTTACCACGCACGGATATAACACTCCCTATGATGCCCTTCGGTAAACCTCGCTTCTTCCATGCGCACATCGAGTCTTGTTGACACCGTCGGCTCTAGGGACAAGACACAATCCATTCTCACTCAGATTGTTGCCCATTGTGCGTTAATTACGTCACGATCTCTCAATACTCGCTTGCTGACACTCGTGTGCCCACCAGTGGACTACAGCTCCATGGTCAAGCAACGTTCCTTGGGTCCGGATAACCTGGACGATGGCAGTGATGCGTCTTCCGCGTTCTTGGATGCTCTGCGGACACGTGCAATGGACGATCTCCACCTGGCCGCACTCGAGTACGGTATCATCATGAAGGATCTCGCCGTGATCGACAGACAGTTCAAGGGTACGTACACGATGAATGGGCGCACACAGCCTTAGACTCACTCTGGTGATAGGTGACATTGCGCAGACCATGGACAAGCTTACTACTCGGGCACTGCAGGCCCAGGTCGAGGCTGCCGTACGTCTTCTCGCCCTACCGCCCATGCGTTTGCGCCTCATGTGCCCCCCAGAACGTTGACCGGGAGAACAGCAACAAGATTAAGCAGGAAGAGGGTGCTCTTGCCGTCGCGCGTATCAAGGCTCAAGCCCTGAACGTCAGTTCCCTTCTTCCCTTGCCCTCGCTCCTCTTGGTGCTCACTCTCTGCCCCCACAGACCACCGCCGACGCCCAAGCCTACTCGGTCGTCGCTGCCGCAGAGGCCGCCGCCAAACGCACCCAGATCGAGGCGGAGGCCCAAGCGAAGGCAACGCGCCTCGCGGCCGAGGCCGAGGCAGAAGCAGTGCGCCTGCGCGCCGCGGCGGACGCGGCGGTCCTCGACGGGTTCGCGCGCGAGATGCAGTTCCGCCGGACGGACGTCGCCCGTGTGGCCGCGTTCGGCGAGCGCGCAGTTTTTGTGCCTACGGACGGGCTCGGCGCGCAGATGGGCGGCGCGATGGCGACAGGCATGGCCGCAGGGCTGGGCGTGGAGCGGAAGTAGGGTGCCTCTCCGTGAGGGCGGAAGATGAGACCAGAATCGTGCTGGAAGCTCTATGCACCCTCCTTTATTCTCCCCGACTGCATGGAGGTGAAATTTCATTCGACACTTTAACCATTCCTCTCATTACCTGGCGCTGACGCAGCCACAAGTCATTCATTATACCTTTACTTATTATTAGTTCCCTAGGCTCTGCTACTACTCTCATGGACATACTAGCTGAAACTGTACACTACTCGCCCTATTGTAAGCTACTTGTGATGTATTCTCTCAGGCGAACCAACGATATACCCGAAATTTAGTACACATTCACCTACCTGCGTCCGCCCTGCTAAGGCTGCGCGTCATGCACGTGATCGCGTAGCCCTGCCGACGGCCGTTGGAATCTGAATCAAGATTTTCCACGATGACACTCAGCGAGACAGGCTCCGGACCTCGAGCATCCTTTCCGGCCCATCTTGTCCATCGCCGTCGACTCCCTCGGATGGTAGGCCAATATGCAGGGTTAGTGGCTGTGCTTGACGGCAAATAGTTACGTTTTCTCATGATTTCTCATCCTCGTCTCTATCACTCCGGCTAGTCATACATTTCCGTCCAGCGTAGGCTACCTGTGGTGCCTTATCTCTCGACCCGTACCATAACATGCTTCCGACCGCGGAATTCGGATGTGGCAGAAGGGCCACATATCCCGCCACCCCCCCACCATTCTTTATCCTCATTACGGCACAATTCCAGGAACAGGCAGCGGCACAGCACTATTGTCACCCTTGCATCCCATGCAATCTCTCCCCTAGGACAAGGGGTCTTTGTGAGTACTCAGGGAAGCGGGCATATGGTGACTAGTAGTGTCCATATGTTCACTTCCCTACTATACAGCTCTCCACCCGTATCTCTCCAGGCGGTCACATATCGATCCCATCTCTTCATGCCGGGCGGTCCATCCATCTACAAGGCTTACATCGCGCTGCGGGCGCGGGATGCGTCGCCATCATCCGCGCTCGCCCTCGTTGGACGCTGAACGCCCTGAGTCTAATCGCCGCGGGCAGTGGCTGCCCCTCGGCGCCAACCACAACTACTTATTAGTTGATCATTCGACAAACAGCGCCGTCCGCGAATCCGCCCACAGATCAGATTCTCTGTGTTTTTGTGGATGTCAGCGCGCTCACGAACTCCGCCGCGGCGCTGATGAGCACGCCTCTTCAGAATGAACGGAACGTCAGTCTCCCGTTTTGCGCCATCTCTTATGGTGGGAATACAAATTGTGTGGCCCGTTGTTAGGACACCCAGGAGCACATGCTGTGCGTCTCCCAGTGTATACCCGAGCTCCCTCCCGGACACAACGGCGTAAGGACTACATGCATTCAGACTTGTTACCGGGACGTTTTCAACGCGTGGTGGATGCACGTCTTGGGTCAGTTGATGTGCGGGCTCGTGTGACACTGCCCTTATCTGCTAGAGAGCATTATTCTTCTAACACAACACCTCACAGCCCCTCTACGCCTTTCACTCAGCCGGATGTGGTCAATTCTCCAGGACAGTGTTAGTGGGATGCGTGTTGGCCGGGCGGGTGGCACCTAGCCCTGGACCCACAATGGGCGACGTTCGTGCCACGCGAGGATCTTGTCGAGTCTGAACGAGACGCTGTTGGCAACCGCCAGGGTTTCTGGTGGAGTGCGATGTCCTGATGCAGCACCGTACCGCATGCACTGGAGATTTGTGATTGGTACATGCAGAGGCGATGCTCCCGGGCGGGATCTGTCAAGCAAGCGCCCGAGGCTCTCCCACTTACCGTCATTCGCCGTGCATGCTTGCTCATGCCACCGTTCACCACAACCACCACCGAACGGCAGTTTTATCCACCCGCTACAGCTGCTGCGCGCGACCATACAACGGCCAGGCTTGCCGTGCTCCCCTTCACACCGGTCTCCAAGTTTGCCTTGCTTCGGGCGGGTATCACGCGGACGAATGCTTCTCCTTGTTTCGATTTTCAAAGATCACGAAGTTGTTGCATTGGTGGATCAGAGCCACGCTGATTTCCCCGGCGAGACACTCTCCCTCGGGGCGCCAACGGATGGTAGTACGGCATATCAAATGTGGGGTGCGACCAAGATATACCCTTCCCAGGGATCCACTTTCCCCCTCGTTTTGCTCGCCTCACCCTATTACCCTCCCTCATAGACCGCTCCATGTCCTCCTCTCGTATCTCACAGTGACGACCACGTCTGACCTGGTGAGTAAAGTCGCTCTGCGCCGCTTTGATGTACTATCGTCAGAGGCGTCGCGGTAGCCGACATTCCACTGCTGCGGGTCCGTCTGACTTTTGACTTTTGACAGATTCATTATGATCGCACGACGGGAGGGCACGCTACTCCGTGTCGATGACACCTCTTCCAGGGTAGTCTATGAAGGCCAATGGTCCTCGAGCGATGACGTAGACTATCCAAAAAGCAAGAATGCGTCGATGTCGATGCATACATCAACAACGGCGGGATCTACATTCACGTTTTCCTTCAACGGCGAGTCTTCTCTTTCTCACTGCGCACGCATCTCTCCTCTCGTTTGTGCTGCCACGCGATTGCCTGCGGAGTTCTGACCTGCTTTGGGATGTACAGGGACGTTCGTTGCTGTGTACGGCTATCTCGACAATGATGGCGTTTCCGCATCGTTCGCACTCGATGGTGGCGAGGCTGTGCCCCAAAGCGTTGATAGTCCCCCGAATCCAGAATTCAACTGGCCCTTCTTCTCTACTTCCCCACCACTCGCACTGGGTGTGCACGAGCTCATGGTCACTGTGAAGGGGGGCACTTTCAACCTCGACTACCTCGTTTATACTGGTGACTCTGCCAACTCGGTTGCGGGCACAGGGGACGCATCAACAGTTCAAAGCTTTCCCACAGCGTCTAAGACCGCAAGCCCGTCCAATGCGGAGTCCCTCACGTCTCCCGGCCAAAAGCTGTCTGTCGGCGCTATCGCAGGCATCTCAGTCGCTGGCGCGGTGGTAGTCTTCCTGATCTTCCTCCAAATGTGGTGCTTTCGGAGGCGAAAGGGGCAGAAAGTGCGCCACCGACGAGTTGACCCGGAGAAGCCTCTCGAGCTCATCGATGACTGTATGTTGCATAAGCTTTTATTCATTGAGCAAGATGCACTGACACCCGCGGCAGCTGTGCAACCGAAAGCACCTGAAACTGCGCGGCGTGGTCCGCTGCGCGGTCTCAGCAGGGTCTACCGGCCTACGCCCGCACGCTCTGCGCAGAGCTCGAAGACATCATCGTCGGCACTGACGTCTGGTACGCAGTCGTCGGCGATGTTCACATCTGTGATCATGCTTTCGCCGGCCCTCTCGATGGTGTCTGAGGAGTCGGGTCCATCGGATGCAGCGTCACGCGTATGATCTCGGTTTCCCTACCTCCCGTTCGCGCATCATTGGACTTTCTATCATTATGCCTTCCTAGCATGGACAAGAGCGCATCCTCACAACTGTATTTCTAGACCCTCCATGGACTTCTCCACATATGCTCTCGCACTCCTTATGTCGTCCTGCAGTGCACATTACTCTCATAGTGTATCATTTTCCCGCCTAGGTTGTACGCATATTCCTTTGGTGCTCATTACACTACATTTGCCTTCCGCGACCCTCGGAGGCACTAATTCATCTTTGCTTTTGCAATATTGTGTGCTCGGCGCCGTCGCGCGCGATATGTCATGGAATGAGTCGGGAGATTGCTATAGAAGGAAAAACAAGACACTTCACCGTTTCAAACCCCGCTATGAACAAGCGCCCACCCTGGCGTGGGCGATAGGAGGGCGAAATTCTTTCGTCACCGCCGTTTGTCTCCTTCCGCCACGCCCTCACTTCCGCCCACATCGCCAATCTCCGCTCTTTGTACTCTGCTCGCCTTCACCTGCCGCCATGGACGTGGACATGAAAGTCAAGGAGGAGGTGGACGACCGGAAGGATCGTGAGAGGGAGCGGGACAGGGACCGTGACGCAGATCGCGATAGGGACCGCGAACGTCGCGACCGCGACAAGGAGAGGGACCGCGAACGGGACCGCGACCGCGAGAGGGAGAGAGATCGTCGCGACCCTGGTGAGTGCATGGTTCGCAGTTGTCGAGAAAGATGCACGGTGCTTACTGACTCATCTAGCAGCGCGCAGTCGCAGGAGCGACCACTGGGAGCCCGACGACAGGCGCAACGGCGAGGTGAGCACCCATTTATACCCATATCCTTCCAAGTCCACAGGCTTACTGTACACGTTCAGCGTCGCGTCCGTCGCTCGCGGTCTCGTTCCCCTCGTTCGCGTTCGCGCTCCCGCCGTCGCTCAGGTTCCCCCCGCCGGCGGGCCAGACGCTCCCGCTCGCGCACCTCGCGCAGCAGGAGTCGCTCCCCGCGCTCGCGCAGCCGCGAACGCCGCGCGGGAGGGGAAAAGGGCGGCTCCGAGCCGTTCGCCCGTTCGCTCGGGGGGCCGATGAACGCGCCGCACGAAGAGGCGTCCGAGTTCGCCAAGCAGAGCAAGCGCGAGAACCGCGTCTACGTGGGCAACCTCAGCTACGACGTCAAGTACCGCGACCTGATGGAATTCATGCGGGGAGGTGGGTGGGGGATTCTTTTGGCGTCGGCGTCGTCCTTGGGAAGGCCGAGGTTCGGTTTCTTCGATATCGCCGCCGCGTTCGCGTTTCGGGAGAGGGGTGAGGCCGTGGCTCAGCGGGAGAGGCAGTGGATGCGGCAAGGGGTGAGGTCTGAGGCCAGGACGGAGGTGAATGAGGACAGGGTTAAGGCTGCCGAGGTTGAGGTCGCGGGAGGCAGTGTCAGCAGAGGCCGCGAGGAGAGCTGTGAACGTGAGGCGAGGTTGGGCCGTTCATGGCCACAGCGTCAGACGTGGCGTATACGCATGGAGAGGAGAGGTAGAGCCGGCTGTGGAGATCGGAATCAGGCCCTTCAACTCCAACACCGTACCGACGTCCTCCGCGGAATTTCTCGCCTTGCTGATGGAGTGGCGCGCTGAAGGATGGTTATTGATGGGAGCTTTCTTTTTGGGTTTGGTTAGCTGGTGAGGTCCTGTTCGCCGAAGTCCTTGTTACCCCGACCGGGGTCTCCAAGGGTTGTGGGTAAGTGACATTCGCCTATTGCTTACATGCCTTTACTGAACACTTCCCCCAGCATTGTTGAGTTTGCCTCGCCCGAAGATGCCCAACGGTCCATCAGGGAGTTGTCGGAGCAGCTCCTTCTCGGTCGCCCGGTATTCATTCGCGAGGTATGTGCAGCAGTGATTTTGCGTTCCTCGTCATGCTCACCGGCCACAGGACCGAGAGCACGAGTCGCGTTTCGGTGCTACTCCTGTGCCCGGGAAGATAGGGATGGCCATGGCCGGACAGGGTCTGCATGCGGCTCCCCCTCCGCGCCCCCCCTCCCACAACTATTTCACCCAACAAAACCCCGGCAACCAACTTTACGTTGGAAACGTGAGTGATTCTTGATACCCCTCAGTAAAACAAGAACGATCTTTGACCTCTATTACAGTTGCCGTACCAAGCCGGCTGGCAGGACCTGAAGGACTTGTTCCGCTCTGCTGGCAACATCATTCGCGCCGACATCAACATTGGTGCGGATGGTCGCCCCAAAGGGTCTGGTACCGTCATTTTCGAAACTGCGAAAGATGCCCAACAGGCCATCAGTGCGTCGTTCTTGCTCTTTCTTGGCCTACCACTACTAAGTTTTTATCCCTCAGGCATGTACAACGGCTTCGATTGGTATGGCCGCACACTCGAAGTGCGCGAGGACCGCTTCGCAGGCCTCACCGGCCCTGGTTCATACCGTGGTGGTATACGCGGCGGTCTTCGTGGCGCCCGGGGTAGCTACCGTGCGAGTGGAGTCCGTGGTGGCTTCCGTGGTGGTTACGCCGGCGGTCCTGGCGGGCGGGACTTCAGCCAGGACCTCTACGCGGACTACTCGGGTCCGGACCAGCAAGGAGGGATGCGTATGGGTGGCGGCTATGGCGGCGATGGGGCCTACGGCGGTGCGGCCTACGGCGGCGGCGGCGGCGGCGGCGGGTTCGAAGCTGAGCCGTCACAGCAGATCATGGTTCGCAACGTGAGTGCAACAGCTGTCCTTGGCGTCTGCTTCATCTGACTCTCCGTGCAGCTGCCGTGGTCCACCGCGAACGAAGATTTGGTCGAGCTGTTCGAGACGACAGGGACGGTCGAGTTGGCGGAGATCTTGTACGAAGGCTCGCGTTCGAAGGGTTGCGGTGTCGTTCAGTTCGCTCAGGTTGGCGAAGCCGAGACTGCTATTGGTGCGTTCTGCCTTGTGCGCCAGATGAGGATGACTGCCTGACATCGTCCCCTATCCCAGCGAAATTCCAGCAATACATGTATGGCGGGCGTCCGCTCGGTGAGCTATCCGTAGAACCCGGCTTCGTCGCGAGTCTGACTTCAATCTTGTCGCAGATGTTCGCTTCAACGATCGCTGGCACACGTTCTCTCCCGGCGCTGCTAAGGGTGGTCAGACCATGCCCATCCAGGCGGACGTTCCCATGTGAACACTGCGTTCCCGTTCCCTATCTTGCTCAACGCACCGTGTCGTTCTATCGAGCTATGAGCCGTGTCATGCTGTTTCCCTCGCTTATGATGTATCTGTACCTAAGATGCTGCTTCTTCGTCCGCCCCCCCCTCACCATTATTGTGCCCTTGATATTGTTGCAGTATCGTACTTCCGTAAAATGTCAATACTCGTCCAAAATACGGCACACATGTGTGAGTTCGACAACTCTATTCTGCGCGACCGACGACGAGCCATAAGTGTACATGCTGGGCCATTCGGCGTGTATTTCTCGCTATAATGATCTACGTGTCGTGTGTACTGGTACAGAGCCTGGAGGATGCTCAAGGAGTCCAAAGTAAAGCAAATAACGAAGCTGAGAAGGGCGAGAGTAGCAAGGAAAAGGAGAGAAGGAGGCCAAAATACATCATCTATAAGCACGCAGTCCGCCCGTGAACGAAACTCCCGAAAGATACTACTATATGGATACATGAGCCTGGGTCGGCCCTTATTGTCTTCTTCAACCTCCGTCCGGGTATTACAAGTTGCTCGTCGGCGTCGGCTCGGGCTCGCCCTCCTCAGTGGGCGGAAGCACGTCGCGGACGAGGTGGAGCATATGTTCGACGACCTCCTCGGGAGTCGTGACGTGCCAGACGGCGAGCGTGCGCTTGCTGCTGTGGCCGACGGCGGTCGTGAAGACCGCATCGCGCTCGATAGCGAGCTTGACGGGCGCGTACTCCTTGCCGGGCGCGAGGAGCGTGACGGAGAGGGGCGGGTCGAGGGTGACGTGCGCGTCGGTGAGCGAGGGTGTGCGGTCCTGCGGGAAGAGGAGGAGCGCGCGGAACATGTCCTCGTCCGTCTTGTCGTCGCCCGCGCAGAAGATGAACTCGGCGTCGGGGTGCGAGTAGAGGATGCGCTTGACGATCTCGCCCTTGTTGACGGCTAGCGGGCGGACTTCGAGGTTCTTTTTCCCGACGAGGACTGTGGGCATAGGACCGTCAGCGAAAGTAGACATGGTCGCAAATGCAGGTGCTAACCTTCGATGGGGCGCTTACGCGCGAGGTTGTTCTCGAGGAGATCCTGGCATTGATGGCACTGGAAGAGTCTGTCGACAAGTTAGCATTGTATCGCGAGTAACACGTTGTCGCCGCGCTCACCCCCACTCCGGGTCCGCCGACCGGTAATGCCACGTGATCGAGCTCTTCTTGACCTCGATGTGACTGCCAGTGGTGCGCTCAGTGTAGTACTTGAAGATCTCAAGCACCTCCGTCATCCAGCTCATGTCGAGCGACTCGGTGAAGTTGCTCCAGCCGGCTTCGCCAGGCTCGCGGATGAACCCGCCGTGCTCGGCGGACATGCCGAGATTCTTGATGTGCCCGAGGTGCTGCTCGAGGAACGCCTGGTCGCGGCCCGAGATGATGTACACGATGTTCTGAGGGTCTGCGGTGAGCGTCTCGAGGGCGAGGAGCGTGTCCTTGGACGGGACCGCGGCGCTCGGGACCTTGACGATCGGCGTGAGCGTGCCGTCGTAGTCGAAGAGGAACAGCCGCTTCTGCGCCTTCATGTAGTGCCGCTCGAGCTCGCCCTTGGGCATGAACGGCGTCTGGCGCGCCATGTTCGAGCTCCCGAGGCGCTCGAGGAGCTTCTTCGCGAGCATCGCGGCCCATGTGTGCGACGTGTGGGTCGTGACGGTCTTGTAGAGCGCTTGGTGGCGGCGCAGCTTCTCGTCCTCTGGCATCGTCAGCCCGCGGTGCATCGCGGCTGCGACCTCCTGGAGACGCATGCATCATCAGCGATGGTTATTACGACGAGAAGAAAGGGGACGCACGCTGAGATTCCACGGGTTGATCTGCATGGCGTCGTTCATGTTGCTCGAGATACCCATGAACTCAGATAGGACAAGGGGACTCTTCTTCGTGCGCTCCTGAGCGATGACGAACTCCATCGAGGTCGTGTTCATGCCGTCCCGGAGGGGCGTGATGACGCCGAGGTCGGCAACGGAGAGAAGAGCGTAGAACTCATCCTTCTTGATCGTTTGGTGACTATAGACAGATCAGTATACACAGAAGCGTCGGCACGATGGCGGTTACTCACTAGTGGTGCACCGGGATGAAGTCGAGGGAGCCGTACTCGCCATTGATGTGCGCGACGAGCTCCGACACCTGGCGCTCAAGCTTCGGAGAGTCGGAGAGCGCGGGCGAGGTGACTTGAATGAGAACGACATTGCCGATCCACTGGGGGTAGTCCTGGAGCAGCTTCTCGAACGCGCGCAGCTTCTGGACGACACCCTTGACAACGTCGAGCTTGTCCCGCCCAACGATGATCTTCTTGCCCTCGTACAGCGCACGGAGTGCCTCGAGCTTGGGCTGGATACCCGGGCGCAACCTGTTGCGCATGGTCAGCTCGTCATGTGTTAAGTCAAGGGGTCGACACAAGGTACTTACGTGTCTTT
The DNA here is from genome assembly GCA_900155495.1 of Porogramme epimiltina. Lineage (NCBI taxonomy): Eukaryota > Fungi > Basidiomycota > Agaricomycetes > Polyporales > Polyporaceae > Porogramme > Porogramme epimiltina. Next base: position 27,072 of record FTLJ01000796.1, read on the forward strand.
GGCGACCCGGTCCGCGTCCACGCCCACCGGGCAGTACCCGATGGCCGCAACGTGACCCTGCACATCGATGCCGCCGCGCGAGGTGACCTCGTACCCGCACACGCGGATGCACGACGACGTGAAGTGGCGAGAGTAGGAGTACGTCTGGAAGCAGATGAGATTTGCGCCGAGCATGCCATCGAGGATCTCGTTGCGGCGGGGGAGGCACCTGAAAACCTCGGAGCTCGGGAACGGCGTGTGGACGAAGAGGCCAACCGCGGCGTCCGGAAGCGCCTGACGGAGCAGCGACGGAACGAGGAGAAGGTGGTAGTCGTGAATCCAGATCAGGTCGCCGGGCCGGTACACTTCAGCGACGCGCTGAGCGAAGGAGGCGTTGACGGCGGAATAGGGGGCCCAGTAGGTGTCTGCTGATGCGTACTCCGTGGCCACGTCTTGCCAGAGAAGGTAGTGGAAGAGTGGCCAAAGTGCTGTGAACGTTATCGCCGTCAGCGCTCCGAATATCAATCTGCAGCTCAATGAGGACGAGAGGAGGGAGATTTCAAGTGTTTCTGCCGAATTTAGACACAACCAGGTCCCATCGGGCAAGCAAGGTTCGAGCCACATCGGCCACGGCTGCCTTGGCCCCGCGAAGACGCGGCACAAGGCCCGCGGCAGTGCAATGGGTTGACCCAAGCGTCAAGACGTAAGAAGAATGTAGGCTCCAGAACGCAGGAAGCACTATGTCGTATCAGGCAAGCAAGAAGGCTCTCGCCGTGGGAAGGGGCGATAGCAAGATCGTCGTTTCCCATTCAGTAAAGGTAAGGGGAATCCTAGGCCCGGGATCATCCCGCTCCCGGTCCGAAGATTCTGCGAAACAGACTTTGTGCATGCACAGCGAAGACATAAAGATGGTCTAGACAGGTCCGATACGGACAGAACGACGAGCGCCGTAGAGAAAAGTTCGGATAAGGAAGGCGTGCACCTCCACGGAAGAGACGGGGCATGCGGAAGGGCGGGATAACGGAGAGCCACGGCGAAAGAAAGGGAAGAGGGAAGACAGGAACGAGATCAATACAAATGAGGGCGGGGACTCACTTTGTTTGCAGTAGCCATCGTAATGTCCGTGCGCGTCCTTATCGTCGAGCCAGACGGGAACATAGCGGATGTCCTTGCACTCCTTGGGCTCATCGCGCGCACGATATCCCTCGAGGAGCGCCTCGAGCTCCTGGCGGTCTTCTTCCTTTATTGACGAAGAGGGGACCTTGTTAGCTGTAGAGTCGAGAGAGCCGTCTGCGTTGGGGGTCGATGCGGCGGAGGCGGTTTCGATGTCGCCAGTCCAGCCGACGAAGACTTGCTCGTGGGTGGTAGCGAGAGAGTCGATCCCGCTGACCATGGCTGAATGGCCGTACCGGGCATGTAGGGTCCATTGTGATGCGGGAGCAGCGCTTGACGTTTCCGCTTGTTCGAACGACTGCTGCTGCTCGGAAGTGGGCGAGGGAGGGATGTCGGCGGCTTTGGCTGGGGGTGTCGCGGGAGGGCTTGGGATATCGGAGGGGCCAGAACGGCGAGAGAAGGCGCAGGTTACGGGGAGATAGTGGCATACGTGAATGATGCGCCCCGACAAAGAAACGTCCTTGTCGCGCAGGTCGGCCTCGAGCTTCTGCACTTGCGCACGGACATCCGCGAGGGACACGGAGCCGTCGCCGGGTTTACGGGGTTCTGCGAAGCTGTCCATAGCGGGTAGCGGATAGGATGGGTTGAGGAAAACGGGGACAGGAAAAGGGGGAAAGAGGGGGCAGTAGCGGAAGGACGGGTGGGCGGGTACGACCTTAAGTATTCGAGAGGAGGTGATATCTTTGCGAATCTCTGCGCACTCTGCCCAATCCAGCAGCTTTGTCACGTGACTCGCGTCATAACCTTCTTCGGTAATATGGCCATTCTAGACCATCGCGTACTCACCACTGCGCTTCCCGCACGTTCATCCCCCAATCGATGATGTGGCCCGAACCCGCCCCATTTTTGCAGATCGCACGCATAGATACACACACTTAAGCGCACGTGTATAAATCTCTTGGAGGCACTACCAAGTCGTCTTCGGTCCACTCTGGAGCCTACTCCGGCTTGTTCCTCGCGATTGCGTCACACGCTACGTATCCCTCGGTCTAGGCGTCTATCCCGTATGTTTCATGCAACTGTCTCACACAGGCGTATGTAGCTGAAAGAACACTCAGTATGGACTTTCTTCATCTGCGCTCGCTGAAACTAACGTGTCGTAGGTCTGCCGTCTGGGCCGCTTTTTCTTCCCTGAGGAAGACGCGAACACCAGCAGCATGCGTTTTCCTTACGTGTCCATGACTAGCAAGATATCTCAACGAACTCAGGTATTACTCCTATCGCACGCTCTCCGCCCGACCCCCTGCGTAACCCCATCAGCTCGCCGCCTCCCCATCGCGGCCATCTCTTCCAATCTCCCCGCCCTTCCTTGGGCGCATCAGGTCGCGCTCGCGGCGCCCGAGCTTCGAAGCAACGCGGTCCGACGGCGGTCCGTCGAGGAGCTCGTTACATCTGATTTATACGTAGTTTTTTCGGGGAAACGGTAAAACGCTTGCGCTCCGCCCCCAGATTTGGTCATCCGATGCGACGATCTCCCACAATAGTATGCAGATGGATTGGGCTTGATCTGCTGTCGTTTTACCTCGATGATCCAATTGGGGCCTCGGGGAGACTCAGAACACACTTTCGCGGAAGCTCTACGTATCCACGCCGCTTTACGAGATGCCTGAAGGTTCTTCGGGTATGGGACCGGTCCTCCGAACCCCTTCTGGAGTGACACGGTCACGTGCAGGGCGCGTCATGTGTATCAAGATATCCTATTTTTCTCACTCCTATCATCAACAGAGACGAAGCCCTAGATATACGAAGGCATGAGGGAAATGTGTCTCTTCAAAACGTTTATCGCAAATCTCGCTGTGCTGTATCCGAGTACCATAGCTTTCCATTTCTTGAATATTAGTACCCCATGAAGGTAGGGATTTCCTCCCAGCCGTGGACTAGCCGCACTTCATCTGGGTTTTCGAGGTCGCCTAGACCGGCTGTGCAATTACAGTGTCACCGATTCATTGATATTGTAACCCTTGAACCTTTTTCGAACATCAGGCTCACCTATCTGGAGAGGTACGGCCAGAGGGCCAGCGGTAGCGCTGCTACTCGGTAGGAGGCGGTTGTTTGCTGTGTGGCGGCGAGCGTGGTCGATGCAAGTGCCGCCAATACATTTGGCGACGCACCGCGCGCACGGTCGGGCGGCATCGCACGGCTTTCTGGCCTCGTGGCAATTAACGCACTGAAGTTGAGTTGACGCCCAGTGGACGTGTGGACGTCAGTACGAAACTTCCGCACAGTCCGAGATGTAACGTTACTGTGAATATGTTCCGGTGACTTACCGCAACCTTGACCCTCTTACGCTGCCTCTGAGGAGCTTGCGTCCTCTGTGCGGGGGCCGGGAGAATTTGGGAAGGGCCAATGATCATCGGGTGATCGCTTTCGGCGAGGTTTGTATTTGTTCGGGGAGACGGGTTGACAATGTTGTGGCCAGCCATTTCAACCTTACGCAGAAGTTCTTGATGAGTACGATGGTAAGAATTAGTGTGCATAGACTATCCATGGATATATAGCACGCACCAATGTAGTCGGTGTAGGGCATAATAATGCATGGCTGTACATCGTGGGAGGGAAGTGAACCTGGCTGTGAAGCATCGGTCAGAGCCAGAATTAAGGCATTCCGGCCGATATATGCAGACTCAGGCTCAGAGTGGTGATAAGTTCCCTCTGCCTGAGCCTGACTGTCGGTCATATTCTGTGTAGAGTTCGCGGGCATTGAGACGATTCTTGGGGACGGGTGCACTGCGGTGTCTGATTATATATATGTACGTCGGGCTATAGAGTTCATAGTCTGGGGACGAGTGCGTGACTCTTTACCCAAAGGTTGGGGTGCACATTGAGAGAGAGTCTGCGCCCTGGCTCGAAGGTGCCACTGTGAATCGTTTGGAGAAGTTCACCATTCATGGAGTTGTCTCAGGGGAAGAATTAAGGGCGGCGACCACAACATTCACATCAGCAGGGGTTCTGGATATTTGGGTTATGAAGTTTGGCTTAATAATGGGTAAAGGATTTCTGCATTAGATCTATCTACGTGCGTCAAGGCCTCGGAGAATGCCAGGTGTTCGGTATAGACGCGGCTTCGGGGGGTGGAGCATCCACCGAAGCCTCGAGTGTGTTTAAGTTAGAACGCTAGAATTTACGACCCGCTGTCACACGTCCTTGATCGATCGGAACCCTGTTTGAACATCTCAAGTAGTGCATTCACAAACCCTCTTCATTCATTATAACGTCCCGTATGGGACCAGCCTGATGATTTTTCCGACAGAACATTCACGTTAACATCCCTGATCCCTGCTCACTGTAATGTACATGCAAGTAACCGCTCGTCTTGTGACACTGCTAGAATGACATGGTGAAAACATTAGAAGATGGTGGGGAATCCTTCCTCATACAGATCACGCAAATTGCCCACGGGCTAAGGTGTACATGACCGATATGTCATCTACATGACACGGTAACAAGGCTGTGGACGTAGATAAAGCTATTTGTAATAGAAGTACTTCGTTAGAATTTGAGCCTACATGAGCGACTTTGTCACGCACCGGTTTGCATCGCCTGGTCACACCAACTGTCAGAAAAGCTCACGGCAGACTGCGTCGTCCCGCGACTTCCAGCGTGTCTCATGCCGCTGGCGCTAATGTTTGACAGAGGCCTATGCCTGTGACGTGGTACGCGGTCGGCGCACGTCGCCCCAAGACCTTTCTTCGTGCAGCGCCCGCACGGGCGGCTTGCATCGCATGACTTGCGGTCCTCGTGACAATGTCCACACTAGAAGCAGATAAACATCAGAACTCTGTCTGTTCGTGCTGCGGGATCTGTCATGGGCTGCTGGGCTCTGGGGGCGAGGCAGGGCCCCAGCCGGCGGGGTCTGGACAATAGATAGAGACTTACGGCAGCTCTGACTCTGCTCTTATGTTGTCCGGCGGATCCCTGCGAGCTTCCAGGAGTGTTTACGGGAGTCAACAGCGCCGACTGCGAGTGAGGTCGCTCTACTTGGGTTTCGGTGGCCGGTACCTGGGAGGCACCACTCATCCCAAACACTGCTGCGTCCATGGCTTGGACGCGGCTCTGGAGGTCTGAAGCGTGGATCAGCGCGGGAACAACGTTCGACTGGGGGCCAAGCACGTACAGAGGTACTCCGAGTAGGGTATCACGATGAATCGATTGTCAGAGGGGTGATTTTGGGGGCTGTTCTCCGTCGTTGTCAAGGAAGGCGCGTGAGTATTGTGACGGTTCAGGGTGGGAAGTTCAACGTCGCAGGCTCCATTCGTCCCCTGAGTGTGTGGTAATAACTCAATGAAGGGGGCTTGATAAGACATTAGGCAGATGTTAGAGAGAAGGCCAAGATAAGAGGGGTGATAAGGGGGGGGGAGAGTGAAAGGCGGGAGATGTGAGGGGTGGCAACATTGGCAGCTTATATACGCAAAAGAAGATGTCGTAACAGGCATCCCCCGGAAACCCAATAAGGAACTGGAGCGCCGGATACCACTCCCATTCGCACAATCTGACCCTCTGGCATAGCGGATGGTGTCCCGGGATCGGAGGCGAGCCTGAGAAGGCCGCTGAACGGAGTAACACCTGTTCAAGGAGCTGTCGAAGGGCAATAGGATGAGTGACCTGATATAGATCCGCCATTCCCACGAGCGTGGGAGGCGCAATCTGAATCAGGCCACTCATCCTATGAACGTTATGACGTGGCTGGGCGCGTCCATGCACGTGTTTCTCTGGAGCGCTCCCTATTCGTTGATAGCATTCTTGGAGGTCAAAAATACCAGTAGAAAAGGTGTAACTTATGCTGTCAATGTGTAATTACATCATGGGGTGATTAGCCTCGGCATTGTCCACAGTGAAGCTGATTGCCCACGATGAGCATTCTGAACGTTGAAATGGGTAGGCGGGTTGACTCACATATAACGTTTAGAATTCATGACGTTGCAATGGTTTCATAACCTCGAGCGGTGGGAGAGGTGCTCGTATCGGCACGGCGGACGACCAAGGCGGTCATGACTGCCAAGCTACAAAGGAGGGCTCCACAGGCTGCTAAGACGGTCGTTCGCGCTGACGCTACGCCAGTAAGTAAAGCAACTAAGACGAATATGTCGTGGGGAACTCTGAACAACGCCGATAACTACAAGGTGATCAGCGACGCTTGTTGGTTCCGAGGGCTTATCACTTACAGTCGCCCGATGCCCGTCGGGCACAAGATTACCGCGAATGAGGCCGATAGCGGGATAATACACGCCAGCGCACGCTTCAAAGGCGCAGAACGCCCAGAATCGGGTGTGCTCGCTCTGCCCCGCGACGGCAGAGAAGAGTGCAAGGCCGCTGAAGGTGCACAGCCCGACGACTATCTTGAAATGGAGGGAGACAGCCTTCTGATTCGTGGATGGGGATCCGTCGACTGTTGTAGGACTATCTAGAGTCGAGAGGGAGACGATGATGGTGTAGAGAAGAGAGCCAAGCGACATGGACACCATGAAACAAGAGAAGATATACCCGAGAGGCGGCTGCTCGTCCGGTAGAGAGACTTCTTGTAGGTAGGGTACCCATGCGAAGACGAAGAGATACAACGACCCTTCGAAGCACGTTTGTATCAGGCAGATCATGAGGAGTCTTTTATCTATTAAGAGGTTAATGGGGGGTCCTCGGGACAGTGAATATGGGACCTACCGGATCGTACCAGAACCCATGCTTCCCTGATGCGGCGAAGGTTCAGGACGCCGTCTGTTGAGGAATCGCGCGAGCCATAATTCTCTGACCATGTTGTACCAAGGAGGACTAGGGCTAGCAGTAGCAGAACCCCGCCCGCTAAGAATGGTGCGGTGAACGTGGAGCGCCACTCCACGAGCCTGTCACTTGCTACCCCTGCAGCGGTCGCAGCCAGGCTGTTCACGAACATTGCGCGACCAAGGATGTTGGAGAGGTCTTTGGACGAAAGGTTGAGGGTGAACGCGGAGGACACCAGCCAGGACTCGAATGCGGTGGACTGAATCGCACTTGAAGACCCACCGAGAAAACGTCCGAGGAAGAGGAGGAGGAGGATGGGGACGTTGATGAGGGCATAGGACATAGCGGTCAATACGCAAAACACCATGCACATTCGCTTGCGGCCACTATATGAGCGATTGCCAGTCATAAGGGGGATGTATGGAGCTAGCAAGTACAAGAGAAGCACGTACTATTGGTCTGCCCAGCTCCCCACCAGGGGATAAGCTATACCTCCACTGCTGTAACCGACCACGAACAAGAGGGCGACAAGGCGCTCGGGCAGTCCGTACTCTTCACGGTAGAGGGAGTAGATATAGGGACCCTGGAGCCAATCGGCTCCTGGTTTTGTCAGATGATTCAGGTCAGGAATGATTGTATGGGCACTCACCCGTGACAAGAGCATATACGCACAAGTATCGTCGCGAAAGTTTGGCAACCAGTTTCGAAGGGGCCTCTCCATGTTCATGTGATCGACTCCGACTTGAACCAGCGTCTTTGTGCAGGAAAACCTGGACCAGAAGAAGCAGGAGGATGCTAGACGAAGCAAGGAGGATCAACTGTCCCTGGTAGAACGACAACATCCTTCACGACAGTGCCGGAGATTCCGCGAGCCTACGGTAGACCGAGCTCCGGAGAAACACGGGCTTGAAGGGAAGTTGTCGTTATAGATACAGTAGCTTGACGCAAGTCATAGCGCTGTTGGTGGTGTGTGAACGGGCACCATAATCATATAAGCAATGCGAAAGGCGAATTTGAGTCGAAGTAAACGTCATTTCGGGGATGCATGAGTATTCGGCGGAGGAGTGTTGGCTGAAGCCTTCATGTTGGTAATTACAATACTTGTACTCCGATTACTAGAGCTTTAGTCTTTTGGGACTCCGCTCTAACTATCACTCGCGACGCGCGACACGTCTGTCATCAGCGCTTCGGACAACTTTACACGTTTGACGGCCTCTTCTACCCTAATCACCTTATAGCTATGAACTTCGAGGACGTCGAGGAACGCGATGGTAAAGCTCCCTTCATTTACTGTTCCAATATCTAGCTAACAATCTGTACGTAGGCGTCCGCTTGTCGTGGAACGTTTGGCCTTCCTCCCGGATAGAGGCGACCCGTACAGTTGTGCCCATCTCTGCCCTCTACGCACCCCTTAAGCAACGCGAAGATTTACCGGAGATCTTGTACGAGCCCGTCACATGCAAGCCTCCTTGTAGAGCCGTTCTTAACCCATACTGGTACGTTTTTCAATCGTGTTTCCCGGGGATGGCACGTGGGAGTCTGGGTCAAGCAGGCAGTGGGAATGCGCGTAGGGCGGGGCGAGGATAATTGTGGGGTTATATGCGCTCGATATGTTGGAAGGAGTCAGGCCGGCGGACTGCACGGTCGGGGTCTTGCTTGGTGGATTGAATGACGGAGGCTTTGCGTAGGATTGGAGATGGTCGCGCTCCCGTTTTTTGGGTCATCATGTGCCGTCCAACATCGAAACCCTTTGCTCATGGTCACGTCCTATAGCCAGATCGACATCCGTGGCAAGCTCTGGATTTGCCCCTTCTGTCTCCAGCGCAACGCTTTCCCCCCACACTACAAGGACATCTCCAACACCAACCTTCCGTCGGAACTTCTCCCCAAGTTCACCACTATCGAATACACCCTGTCCCGTGGTGCCGCGGTCCCTCCCATATTCCTCTTTGTCGTCGATACGTGCTTAGAGGAGGAGGATTTGAAGGCTCTCCGTGATGCGCTCGTCGTCAGCTTGAGTCTGATTCCCCCGTACGCTCTCGTTGGTCTCATCACTTTCGGCACTATGGTCTGTATGCATCCCCTCTTATTCACGCGCTATAACTCACTGTTCCTACCAGACGCAAGTACATGAACTCGGGTATGCGGAGTGCAGCAAGTCGTATGTCTTCCGCGGCGGAAAGGAGTACTCTCCCAAGCAGATCCAAGATATGCTCGGCCTCAGTTCCCAGAACCGCGCAGCTCCTCGCCCCGGACAACCCATGCCTCCCCAGGCCTTCGGTGCCGCGCGTTTCCTGATGCCCGTCCAACAGTGCGAGTTCCAACTTACCGGTATCCTCGAAGCCCTCGCACGCGATCCATGGCCAGTCGCTAACGACAAGCGTCCATTGAGATGCAGCGGCGTAGCTGTCAGTGTGGCTGTCGGGTTATTGGAGGTGTGTAAGGTTCTTTTCGGAGGTTGTGCGTACCCTCATCATTCTCGAGTAGTCTACCTTCCCCAATACGGGTGCTCGCATCCTCGTGTTCTCCGGAGGCCCCGCGACGGAGGGACCTGGCATGGTCGTGAGCAACGAGCTGAAGGAGCCCATTCGCTCGCACCATGATATCGACCGAGACAGCGCGAAGCACTTTAAGCGCGCGTCCAAGGTGAGTGTGATCATGACGTCATGTTCCTCTTCGCTTACAGGTCCCCCTAGTTCTACGAAGGGCTCGGCAAGAGGGCGTCGAACAACGGCCATGTGATCGACCTCTTCGCGGGCTGCTTAGACCAGGTCGGACTGTTAGAAATGAAGTCCATGCCGAACTCGACAAACGGTGTCATCGTTCTGTCCGATTCATTCGCGACCTCTATTTTCAAGCAAAGCTTCTTGCGCATGTTCAACAAGGACGGCGCGGGCTTCCTGGAGATGGGTTTCAATGCCACCTTCGATGTTCAGGTTTGTCCATTCTCTGCTCGCCGCCCCTCGCTCCTTATTCTGACCGTTTCTGCAGACGACGAAGGAGTTGAAGGTGTCCGGTATGATCGGTCACGGCATCTCTGCTGCGAAGAAGTCTCCTTGTGTTGGCGAGACCGAGATCGGTATCGGCCAGACCTCGGCATGGAAAATCAACTCCATTGCACCTCGTACTGCCGCGGCTGTGTACTTTGAAGTGGTCACGCCCGCTGGACAGCCACTTCAGCCCGGTTCGCGCGGTCTCATTCAGTTTGTCACCCACTATCAGCACTCGAGTGGCAAGAACCGGTTGCGCGTTACCACTATCGCTCGCAACTTCGCCGAGGCAGGTTCGCCTAGCATCGCGGCCTCCTTCGACCAGGAGGCTGCGGCGGTGCTGATGGCGCGTATCGCGGTATTCAAGGCCGAGATCGACGACTCACCAGACGTGCTGCGCTGGCTGGATCGCATGCTCATCCGACTGTGCCAGAAGTTCGCGGACTACCGGAAAGAGGATCCGACAAGTTTCCGTCTGACGGATAACTTCAGCATCTACCCGCAGTTTATGTTCCACCTCCGGAGAAGTCAGTTCTTGCAAGTGTTCAACAACAGTCCAGACGAGACTGCGTTCTACCGGTATGCTTCGGCATCGTTTAGTTTACGGGGTCGATGTTGACTAGACCTTTGCAGGCACGTACTGAACGAGGAGGACGTCAACAATTCCCTCATCATGATCCAGCCCACTCTCATGTCATACACGTTCGACGTCCCACCACAACCTGTGCTGCTCGACAGCGTGTCGATCAAGCCTGATGTCATCCTTCTCCTGGACACGTTCTTCCACATCCTCATCTTCCACGGTGAGACGATCGCCCAGTGGCGCAAGGCTGGCTATCAGGACCAGGAGGGCTATGAGAACTTCAAGGAGTTGTTGGAGTCACCTGTTGCCGACGCGCAGGTATGCTGGCGCCCCCTTTCCCGCTATGTATGGAGCTTCCGTTGCTGATTCGTTTCGCCTGATGCAGGATCTGTTGTCGGAGCGTTTCCCCATTCCTCGATACATTGTCTGTGACCAGGGCGGCAGTCAGGCGCGCTTCCTGCTCTCAAAGCTCAACCCGTCGACGACGCACATGTCGGCGAGTATGTACGGCACACCGGCGGGCGCCGGCGCCGGCCAGGCCATCTTCACGGACGACGTCAGCTTGCAAGTCTTCATGGAGCATTTGAAGCGTCTGGTGCGTCACCCTTACATAAGATACTGCGTCTGCTCTGACACGTCCTCCTTGCGTCGCAGGCTGTGGGCGCGCAGACGAATTAAAATAGCACGGAGATTATGGATGAGGACGCGGACGCGGACGGTGTAGTGTATTTATGATGATGGCATTCCCTCACGTCCCCTTGAAGAGATGCGATGTTTTTATGACCTTTTACCTTTCGCACGGATATGAATTGTTCTTGACCTCCTCCGATCGTTGGTGCAGACGACTTGTGGCTGACCGTCTGCAACCTGATGGTTAGGTTATAAGACTCGTCCGGGCGCATCTGGCCCGATCCGAGCGGTCCCGCCCGAAACACTCCTGGTCTGAAAGGCGTAGACCTTAACTTACGACAAGGGCGACTGTGAGTCCGCGCAAACCGGTGTTGGTGAGATTTGTGGTACGATTTCGTCGGTCAGGGGCGCCTCGTGAGTTCGTGTAGATTTGTGTGTGCATGTCGGTGACGTTAACGTAGATGTCTTAGTAGTGTCCCGCAAGGCACCATCCGGTCAACAGCTCGGACCTCCCCGCGTCTCAGATCACCGCGCGCGCACGGGCAATGTCAATCGTGTAAAGTCCAGCCATGCGATTGCATTTCTAGATCTGTGGTGGGTGCCTTCTTTGGTCACGTATGCTAGCTAACATGCTACATATACATGCGATTGAGCCACCCCCTGGCAGTATCGCCCAAGCGGCTCCCCGAAGTTATAGTGTATGGCCGTATGCCTCATCGGTGGTTGAACAAGACACAATACCTTGCGCGTTCGTCTTTTGCGCACGGCACGAAACGGCCAGTAGAGACGCTCCTTCCCCGAACGCATCCACGGAAACACGCCCGGTGGACCTACGACTTTGCTACTAAGCGGACATTCATGCTTCCGCTGGATCGGCGCCTTCGCCTTCACTAGTGAGCCACATCTTCATTCACGGTACCGCATTGACCGCTCACGTCGCGCGCTCCTGCTAGGGCACAAAATCGACGCCCGGCTCTGTGGCCCTGTCAGAGGGCGCCTGGGATAGCACGTCCCTCTCAATGAATGTTTGAACTACGTCGGACACCCGCCCATGCGATCGCATCGGCACACGGTCCCGCGTGGACGGGATCACAGCCTCGGATGCTCGTTGGTATATATCGCTCGTACTCTGGGTGTATTTCTCCTCTCCCACTATGCCTCCTCTTACAATGTCCGCGCTTAAACGCCCCGCCGCCCCGCCCCAGGAATGGAAGACGATGCCACTAGACGAGCTCGACGTCGTCGCATTCGAGCCCAACGAGCCACGGGATCCGAAGGCCTGGCCCTCAGGAAAGAAGAAAAGGACGGTCGCCCTGGTGTGTCTGTTCGCGTTTTGTGGTGTTTTCGGTTCAGCGATATGGGTGAGAGTCTCCTCTCGAAAGCATGGCCGTCCTTTTGGCTGACCGTCGCACCACCCGCATAGGCCCCAGATGAACTGGAGATCCGGGCGAAGTTCAATGTCAGCGCGGATGCGTCGAGCACGGGCTTGACGGTCTACGTGTTGGGTCTCGGTCTTGGACCTTTGATTTGTCAGTCGAAGTGGTTTGTACTGTCTACCCATTCTTACTGACACTTGTCCCTTTTCGCGTTCGACAGGGGGTGCGTCATGATTTATGGGCATGCCGACCGCTGCGACTCACGACCCCTCGCAGGGCCACTCAGCGAGCTGCTTGGGAGGTGCACTCCCTATCACATATCTTGGACGTTCTTCGTTGGTGGGTGGAGCGTGTTACCCTCATCCACTACTTTCTAACGAATGTTCCCCTATAGTCGCAGCAGCATGCTCTGCCTTCGTGGAGAACATTGTGGCCATACTTATATGTGTGGAAATCGTCCTCCACTAGTTTTTCTCCCATCATTTATGCCTTTTCTAGTTCGCCTCCTTATGGGTTGTGCGGCCTCGTCTACACTCACGATGTGAGTCCCGATATACTTATAGAACCCCTTTATCATCTGATATTCTCTGTATAGCGGACCTGCAATCATTGCTGAGTGCGCGGTGCCTTATGCGGGATGGCCACAGATACTGACATTGCATCACAGCTTGTATTCTAACGATCCTCACGCTATGGGTCTGGGTATGTGTGATAGCATTCTCACAAGCCGGACCAGCGCCGCTGACGAACCATCCAGGGATGACCCTTCTGTGCGTATGAATGTCAGATCCAAGGGCCATAGCCTTACGCCGACACAGGTCTTTCTGCGCGCTATCAGGGCCGTGTCTCGCTATCTTATTCGGGTTCCTGATCTCGGCGCATGTAACGCAGGGGTAAGCATCATTGCTGGGCACGTTGTTCACGCAGCAGCTCACACATTCCCCGAAGATTGTGGGTTCTCAAGGTTCAATTCATCTTCGCCGTGGCAGTGTGGCCGCTCCTCCTGCTCCTCCCCGAGTCATACGCTCCCGTCATCCTTGAACGGCGCGCCAAGAAGCTGCGGAAGTCTGGCCGTCCAAATGCTGTCGCAGCACACGAGCTGCACCACAAAACCGCTCCCCAAATCATAAAATCACACATCTTTCGTCCGTTCGGTGAGCATGCTCAGATTTTGTTGGTGTTCGCGCTTTACAGACCTTTTGGTTACAGCAATGATCGCCTATGAGCCCATCGTGCAAGGGGCGGCGGTCTGGGTTACCATCGTTTATGGGACGCTGTAGTAAGTGCCATCACTAAGTGTCCAGAGTATCTCACGAATGTTCCACCAGCTTCTTCTTTGAGATGTATCCCATTGTCTTCATCCAGCACGTACGTCAGATCTGCCATCATTTGCTGCGTGAGCTGATCGTGGTCTCGTTTAGCATGGCGTATCGTTCGAGATCTGCGGGGCACTGTTCTTGTTCATCTCGCTGGGCATGGTCATATCTGTTATTACCTTCAAGCCGCTCATCAGCCTCTCGGAGCGAGTTCGCCTCCCCCTTGTCGAGAAGGCAGGTACCCAGCCAACCGAAGAAACCCATCTGAAGGTCGTGCTACCTGCATGGTAGGGTATATGTGGAGTCCGTTCCTTCCTTCAAGAGTCTGACTCTTGCGATATAGCTTGTTGCTCCCAGTGTCGCTTTTCTGGTTTGCATGGTGCGCCCCGAGCTGTCTTTCCATTCTCGCCTTTTCTGAAGGGCGCTTCCTTGATAGGGCGAGCGGTCCCGAGACACCCTGGATCGTCGCAGCACTTGCAGGTGTCCCCTTCGGATTCGCGAATACCTCGATCTTCTTCGCGTTCTTCTCCTAGTGAGCGCCCATGTCCAGTCTTCGTTGAACTGCGATTGACATGCTTCCGCACAGCACATCCCGAGTGTACAGTCTTTACTCATCTAGTGCCTCGGCCGCAAACACCCTCTTTCGTTCGGTCGTGGCGTCCATCTTTCCCGTCGTGGCGCACACGATCACAGACAACCTTGGAACAAAGTGGGGAGGTTGGTCATTCAACTGATCAGATCAGTCTTGCGTATTCTGAGAGCACGTTTGCATTCCGTTGCAGTGACGGTGTTCGCGTTTATCTCGCTCGTCCTCGTCCCCATCCCATTCCTTTTCGTCCACTTTGGGCCGAGCCTACGGGCGAATTCGCGTCACGCGCGCGAGGCTAGGGAGATTGTTCGGAATATGCATAAGCACTCGAGCTGAGCAGGGTCTCACAGTAAGTATTCCCCATTACATCGTCTATGTCACGGTATTGAAGAGGCCTCTGATCCTCCAGTGGGCTTAGTAGAGACGAGAGCGGAGGGAACAGAAGCCGAGCTCGTCTGAGGCCGTTCGGCTTGCGAGGGAGCCCGACTGTATGACGCGCTCTCCGATATTCGTATCCATTGCTGTCTCATCTATACCAGTACGTCCATATAGCTAATAAATAGACTTAAGCGTTGTAACAACCTATAATTGAGTTTGAGAACTGGCCTTGAAGACGCCAAGAAGTGCCACGTCAGGGTCTAAAGCGCGCCCAAACTCAGGGCGTTTCAAAGTCCGTCCAATGTCCGTCGGTGGCGCATCTGTCAGCCACTGCGGAGCTCAAAATTGAGTCCGCGCAGGGACTGGCTCAGGCGCCCGTCGGGGCCGAGTCTGGTGACGACGCGCGGACGATCTTTCCGCGCCCACGCTCTTCCCCGAGATTCTGGCCCAGGCGAACGGCCAGCGAGGCAACGTTGCCCGTGATACCCTCAGCCCTCCGACGCCCACGGATTTTCTGTCGGTCCACAGCGCGCCAGGCACGTTTTCAACCCCGCGTACGACATGCACCGACACTCAGCGCTGTGCCTTGCCGCATTGAGGCAGAGATACGCCTGTGCTATCGCTATTCTGGAAGTTCTGTGTACGGTGATCCGTCATAAGGTGCAATCTACCATCATCCCATCACGGGGATTTGCAAGCCAGCTGCCCGGTCCCGTTGCCCATCTTCCAAGCGATTTACACTCGGGCTTAGCAGTTCGCCAAACTTATATCCACCCTCATGTGCATTCTCACCCGGCCCTCCTTTCCCCCAGCCCCCTACCTCACTCACCTAGGCCTCCCATCCGGCCATCCTCATGTCCTCGGCTGATGATGAGCTCACGAAACAGATTTTAGATGCTTACAGCAGACTGTGAGTGTCGTCTCCACTTTCTCTTGCCACGTCTTGAACTTGCATCTAGTCTCGTTGAGAACTACTGCATCATCGCCTCCTCCGGTAAGCAATGATGTCGCTTGGATCCTCGCAAAGCTGTGTAGCTCAGTTGGCTCACATGGACTTCTCACGCAGCGCTTCTGATCGCGGACTTCCTCCTCACGTTCACGGACGAGGTCCAGCGCATATGGAGACGGCGGTTCACGGGGGCGGCCGTCGTCTTCTTCGTGACGCGCTATGCCGCTGTGTTCGAGCGAATCATCCTGATCATCAGCGTCGTCATACCCGCATCCCAGGATAAGGTGTGTAAGGCGATTGCTCTGCCCATCTCGCCGTTTAACCTGAATCGTCCCTTCGCAATCTCAGAGGTGTGTTGTGGTCTTCGGCGCGTGTAACAGGTAGATGGATACTGATATTACGGAAGCTGTGTCCCTATCTTACGACTCGATGACGCCCTTACGGACCTCAACTACCTCATGTTTGGAAGTGAGTTCATCGCATATAGTCTTGTATATGGTTTGTTACGCTAAACACCTGCCTTTCGTCAACCTCAGTATTCGCGCTGCTTCGTATTAGGGGCATCTGGGGAACGGGGTGCATCCCTCTCGTGATTCTAGGACTACTCGCCCCAATTAGACCTATTATCGGCTTGGTGAGCCCGCTGAGACGCCCTGACAGGGATGATTACATGAGCTGAATGGTCTGGGCCGCAGTACTATCAAGTAAACTACGCTCCGATAGCGTTCGGAGCTCCACTGTATGGGTGCGGGGCATGGAGCAATCTCACGCCATCCAAGTACACTCAGTAAGCCCTCCCACCCCGATTATAAGTATAAGCCTGCTGACTTACTGGGTTGCATGGTAGCCGTACGTAATGTCGGATGTCTTTTTTGAGATTGTTGCTCTTCTCATGCTCGAACGTTCCAGTGGGAATTGTCTCGCGTGCAGCCGGCGTCACCATCGACACGCTCGTCGTTCTGCTCACGTGGTATAAAACATACGGTATCAAGCGCGAGTCCAGACAGCTCGGAATTAATACACCTTACGTCACTCTCTTACTTCGCGATGGTGAGCTCCTCAATCTCGTCCCTTAGCGCACTGTTGACGCGGAACGTCTTAGGTACATTATATTTCTTGTAAGTCACGTGACAAACTGGGTCCGCGATGAGGTTCCTGAACTTGTTCTACCGCGGGGACGACCCCGCCGGATCCGATTCTACAAACTTCGTTCACTCCAGCTCACAGATATCCACAGTGATATAGTCGTACTATACCAGAAAAGGATGAAATACCACGCGACAGGGGCCGTATGAACATCCACCGTCAACCATTGAAGCCGAAGATAAGTCCTACAAGGTCCTGACTGAGGCTGACGGCGACGCCTTCCATCCTCTCCACACAAGTACCCGCATCTCGCTACCGCACTCCTCCCTGAGCCACTCCATAAACTGTGCATCCAGTCTGCTGAACGGGCTCAGCTCGAACGACATCACATCCTTCGGCGTGAAGCACAGCCTAGGGCTGCGTGCAGGGAGTCGTCTGGTGCCTACTGAAAAAGTCGCACCTTGAGTAGAATCACAAACCGCAGGAGCACCGCGCCCGAGCGGGCGCGGAAGTCACCGTGTTGAACAGCGCGAGAGTTGTCACGTCCTGCGGTGCGCGCCGCACCTTCACGGCCACGGCTCGGGCAGGCCGCTGCGCGCCCAGGGGATAAATATCCCTTCAGAGGGAGCGGGCCTCCGCGGCGGACACAGCAGTGACGCCGCCCCCCGTTTGCCTTGCTGCTGCCCGCCCGCGCAAAGGCGACATCGTGCACACGCGCTTGAGCGCGGGAATGCCGCCAAGAGAGCGGCCCTCGATGCCCTGCCCAAGCATCCTCGCCATCTAGGCGGGCGTTCGTCCAAGTGTCTGGGCATCGCAAGAGCCCGGCGAGCACAGGCATTGAGGTGTTCTTCCATACACCCATCCAGAGGCTTGCGCACATCATGCACACGTCCTCGTAGACACGCCAGACGTCTGTCCAGGTGGAGCGCCACGCACTCAGTGGTGAACTGCCTTGGTGGGAGTGGTTGTAACAGACATGTCACATCCCTGCAATCTCTTGAGTCGAGTTGGAGGATGTGGCGTCCACTATATGAAGAATTAGACACGGGGCGAGCCTGCAACTGCTCCGCGGGAAACATAGAATACTGACCAGCATGATGTGTTGGGTGTCGCAGAACAGAGGCCAATGAGGAGGTCTGTCTGTCTAGGAGATAGTGTCTGTGGTACAGGCGATCCAGCCATGGCCAGACTTGCTCTCGAACTCCAGCCTGCCCATGTCGTTAAGAGTGACCATACCAAGCAAGAATGGATGCCTCAATCCATGGGGGACCCAAAATGAGCGCATGGCCAATGGCAGGACAGAACGGATGCCCGTATTACTTAAGCCAAGGAGCGAGAGGAGACCAAAAGGGAAAGCAAGAGCTCGACCAATCACCACGCAGAACGGAGTCCTGTATTACATA
>FTLJ01000797.1:0-31062 GCA_900155495.1 Porogramme epimiltina
TTGTATCGGGAGGGGATAAGGTGAGATAGGGTCGGATCAGCCAGTTCGCGCGCACGCTCGTACGTTTGTGGAGGTGAGAACGCGATTAGGGGGCGGGAACGAGGTGGGCTTTGGGCAAAGGGCGCGCCGCCTCCTGGCAGATCCATCCGGAGAAACAGATACATCGATACCGCACAAAAAGAGCAGCTGGCTTCCAGCCGACGGCGTCGGAGACACAACGCTGTCGAATTATCGACTGCAGCTCTGTGTACCACGACTGATTTCATGAGGCCGAAGAATCCCCAAGAAGGACGGCCGCGGCCGGAGTCTGGAGAGCCATCCTCCGGCCTATGCGTGAGACTTTAGGGGGACAGCCAATACGCGTTCGAATCGCCTCTGGGTGCAATCAGAGCCAAAAAGCTTATAAGCATGTCTATGACCCCGAGGTCAACAATCCATGCAATAAGCCAATGCATAGAAATAGCACACGAGTAACTTCACAATAATGCAATGCATCCCCGCCGTTTTCCTTAGTTTATACATCCCATTTGTGATGATATCCATGCGCCATTCCAATGCAATGGTTGATCACCGCTACGCAAGTAGCCCGAGACGAGTGCGGCCCCTCCCTACGAGATGATCTACCATTGAGTCATGCATAGAGCAGTGATCACGTATGGTTGATTCATCGACACAAATGAGAGGGGACTGCCGCAGCATGTGCAATAGCAGGTGTACCGTAGCGACGAGTACCCGCCACGGGGCCGACAGTAACGAGGGGAGCACAGCCGTATAGAGAACGACTGGGAATGAGGTCCTTCTCCTCCTCAATCTGGCCTTGGAAGAAGAGGACGCAGCGGGCCATCTCATTGATTCAGCGACTCTCACCGACGAAGGAGCGTTGGAAAGGATCGACCCCCATTTTGTCACGTGCCCAACCAAAGAATATAATATTCAAAGGTTGGCCAACGATCGTGAAATGGAACCGCGAGGTTGCTACAGCAGGGAATATTTACTCACCACGCGCCTGCGGTGTTGCCCTTCTTAGCGGTGAAGTGAGCGATTTTAGCCGCTATCCATTCCTGTCGAGATATTTGTGAGGCCCCAGATTCCACTCATGTCATTTGAATGACGTACCCCGGACGCGTATAAGCTAATGGTCTCTTCATAGAAGCCTCCAGTGTGTCATCGGAAGTGAAATGTGCTGAAGCAAGGTTTCCGCAGGTCCGACCCAGACATAGAAGAGCACTGTTGGGACTAGAAGCGTCAGCGCATGCCCGTAGCGAATTCCGTATGTCCAGTCAGCTGAAACGGCGGTGTTCTGCGGATATTTTCAGGTGCTCCTCAGGTGCGCAGGGAACGGCTCGCGTATATCTTGAGCCGAAGCTCGCGACGGTGGTCTGGTGCTCGTGTTATTACAGAAGGCGCCTCAAATGGTTAAATGGCACACAAGAAGCAGCGGTCGACTAGGCGAACGCTGCGTGTTGTGCACTATGTAACCCCTGGAAACTGCAGAAGCTGGAGGCAGTGCGACTAACCTAGCAGCCTCCGGACGAGGTAGGGAGGGAGCACGGGGCGGAGGCGGAGCCCGAAGGGGGAGGAGCAACCGGCGGCCGGAGTTTCTCCGGCGAGTATTGTGGAGGGGTTTGCGACGGAAATTGTATGTTGGCGAAGTTAAGCGACCGAGGGCGTCATCAGACGTATGCGGCGCTGTGGGGCCCGAGGAGCGGAAGGTCCGGGATCCCGGGGAGGAGGGTGGCAGCAAAGCTCGCCTGGGAGAGCTCGGACTGCGGGGTGGGCAACCGGAGGCGAGGCGTGGGAGGTGGAGGCTAGGTGAAGGCCAGGCGGCGGGAAGGATTGGCAGGGCGAGGAAAGGGCGACGGTGGGCGTGCGTCTGTGTGCATCGAGGCGGCAATTGAGTCGGCCGCTCGAAGGGCAATTTCCCCAAGGGCTATCGAGGGTTTCCCAGAGAAGACGCCCCGCAAGTTGATCTGTCGCGGAAGAGTTAGGATGAAGAGTACCCGATGAAAGGATAAACAGACGTGCTGGCTTCGTGCTGACTTCGTGCATCGCGTGGTTGACGACATTGAAAACGGCAATGAGGCGGGAGGTCTGTATGGGGACGCATGGCGGGGCGGCGGGGGGCGGGGACGCGACGACCGGGGGAATGGGACAACGGGGTAATGTCGGGATCGGGAAGCACGAGGGATCAGAATGGAGTGCGATAGGGAAGAGGAAGGGCGTGAAGGCTTGTAAGCAAGATGTGCCTGCGCCCTGGGAGCAACTACCGGACTGGGCGGTGTATAAAGCTGAAATCTCGGCTTTACTCCATCTTCTACAAATTCCAAACTCCGACATCGGCGTCTAATTCACGCCTTCGCTCAGAAACTGACGCGGCCTTTCTTGCTGTATATTACCCTCCTTCTCGCTCTCTCTCCTGCCATTGTCCTTACTCGCCGCCCGGTCCATCCCGACGTACTCATCCTCCTACCACCACCACCATCTCCACCACGGCCGCCATCGCCTCCCCCGTCTCACTACACACAATGCCGGACGGTTCTTTCTCCCAACCCCAGCAGCGGTCCTTCAACCCCTACACCGACAACGGTGGCACCATTCTCGCCATCGCCGGCGCGGACTTCACTGTCATTGCTGGCGATACGCGACAAAGCGAAGGCTACAGCATCCAAACCCGCTACGCACCCAAGGTCTTCCGTCTGTGCGTTGATCATCCCCGCCCATACCCGTCCATCGCGCGCTCACACCTGATTCAGAACTGACCGCGCCGTCTTGGCCGTAAATGGCTTCGCCGCGGACGGGAACATGTTTGTGAAGAAGGTGAAGCAGAGGCTCGAGGTGCGCACCGTCCGACCCATGACGCGTCCCATGCCCGAGCTAATTGGATCGAGAACAGTGGTACCGGCACGCACACGCGAAGGATATGCCCCTTCGCGCCATCGCGCGACTCATTCAAACAATGCTCTACGCGCAACGATTCTTCCCTTACTACGTTTACAACATCTTGGGTGGCATTGAGGAGGATGGTGAGTGTCTTCTCTTGCAGTCTGTGTGGCGAATCTAGTTGCCGGCGCACGTCCCAATCGAGAGACGACTGTCCTTCCTGTGCCTTGGATGCGTTATCGGTGCGCGTCCGTGGAACGCGTCCCCTGTACCGCGATCTCTAGTCGTGGAAAGAGGCCGCGCGTCCCATGAGCGCCTCGCGCTCCGTCCAGACTCCTTCGCTCACGTCATGGGTCTCACGGGCACTGACGCGTTCCCAATCCCGCAGGTACTGGTGCAGTCTACTCGTTTGATCCAGTAGGATCATATGAGCGTGAAGCCTGCCGAGCCGCCGGTGCAGCTCAGTCCCTCGTCCAGCCCTTCCTAGACAACCAGGTTAGCCCAGTCTCGCGTACTGAATCCGCCCATTAATCTAACGAGCCCGATCCTTCCCCGACCTGAACCCGCTATAATCGCTATCGACCATCGCGCCCGCAGATATACTTCAAGAACCAGAAGGCCGCTGCGGGGCAAGCGCACCCGGCGCACCTCCCATTGTCGGACGTTCTGTCTATCGTCATCGACTCGTTCACCAGTGCAACCGAGCGCCACATCGAGGTTCGTAGCGATCTTCTCTTCCCGCACTCCCCACATCCCTTTCTCGTGGACATCCGCGATTCCGCCCATCTTCCGCTCCCGTCCGCGACTATTCCCTTTTGAGCATGCGCTGACGATATCTCGCTCCCCTACAGGTCGGCGATGGTCTCGAGGTCTACATCGTCCTTGCAAAGGGACGGAGCGCGCAAGGGCTCGAGAACACCCGCGGCGTCATGGAGCTCGCGCCTCGAGCTGACGGCGACCGAATGTTCATCCTTCGGAGAGAACTCAAGAAGGACTAGGCGGACCGTCGCTCGCCCCTCCGTGCGTGTCCACATGGCGCCTCGCCGCCCGTGCGCACGCACGCCGACCAGCTACGGACTGCTCAACGGACGCTCGCCTTCCTCCTCCCCGCTCCCTCCGCGTGCGCGCGCGCTGATTCCCCCTCCCCGGGCCCGTATGGGCGCGGGGCTGCACCTCGGATGCTCGACTGTGGATGCCCTATTTCGTCGTCTACCTCTCTCGCTCTGTCACTGTCGATATGCCCCCTCTCTCCGTGGCGATGCGGGATAGAGTGCGCGCGCGGGGGAGTAATGTACCAGTATCATCATCGTTGTTCATTGTCGCGCAATGTTACGAATAGAAGCAGTAATGTACTCCATCCTCCGCATCAGCTCCCCGACGGCGTGCTAGCGTGAACCTGGACGCCTCCGCAACCGCCCGAGGGCTTGCAGTCCGACCCTCGCGCTCTCCGAAGACGTGTCTGCTGTGATCGCTTCGAGATCTGGGGGCGTGACACGGGGTCCTCCATCGCCCGCGCTGGTGACCGCCGGTGGACGGCGGCGCGTGTGGCCAAAGAAGGTCATGCGGCGCCTACGGCCCTCCGAGGAATATGCACGAGCAGCCGCATGTCACGCCTACGCGCGGTGGTGGGGTGTCCTCACGCTCAAGCACACGGCGGCATTCGGACGAGACTTCGCTGGTGGATGTTCCACCAGATGCGGACGTTCTCTTTGTTGCGGCAGGGGAATTTGCCCGCCCAGGTGAGTGGCGTGCGGTTTGGCACGCCTGACGTGGTTCTGAAACCATGGTCAGCGGTGAACCTTCCCTCAAGAATCTCCCAAAATGTGAGAGTGGGGTAAGGTGGCATACATAAACGGACTGCTCTATGCGACGTGTGACCTTGTTATCTCAGCTTGCGGCACCGGCGGCCTCCGTCGAGTCCCATTGGAGGACTCCGGGTGATGTGCAGGGCGACCTGCGAGTTTATGCTCATGTGATGCTGACGGATATACTGGCATGTGCTCATCTGCGTTCGCCTACGCCTGAATGGGGACGTCTCCCGCTTCTGAGCATCCATCGTGTTTCGGGATCGTCACGGTAAATGCTCACCCCGCGCCCCTGCTCCTCGCAGCAGATCACCTGTCTGCTTCGCCATAACGCGTGCAGGGGGCGCGCGGGTTCGTCATCCAGCGCACACGCGGCGTTGGAACCTGCCATAGAAAGCCCAGAGTCAAAACTTTCAACACGCATAGAAACGGAAAATGTGCAGGCTAACCTCGGAATAACGCGTGATGGGGCCGCGCGCGCGTCCCCCCCATTCAGCCGCGGTGCTCGTCGGCCGATGAATCGTGCTCCACAGCACGCGAGCCCCGCGGTATCGTCGTCGGCGTCGACTTCGAGCGGTTCTGGCCGCTGGATCTCGTCGCTTCGCGGAGACTCGGGGGGTCGATCTGTGTCCCTGATGGTTGGTCATCCCCGGTGCGCCTTCGAGGTCGTGCTAAGGTGGAGTAGGGGTAGGGAGCACGTGGTGAGGGTTCTTGACTTGGTCGTGATGCAGCACGGGACTTGGGGCGAGTAATGTTCGATAAATCTAAAGGAATCAGATGCGTTACTGTCACGAGCGTTGTTTAATATATCTGTAGGATTTTGCGAATTCCATTCGTATACTCACGTACAACCGGAATGTCCGCACCGACTGACCCGCTGCAGGGGAAAAGCACGCGGCTTCGAAGACGGTATCAAACGAGAGCTGTCGGAAGACAGTCACTTGACCGTATCCACCGGCGGCACAGAGGGGCGGAAGCTCACCCCTCCTCATTCGCTTCCCCGGAAGCTGGGACGTTCCCTTGCCGATGTGGGGAACCCGATGCGGGGCCCCGCTCGACTGTGCACCGGAGAAGCCTCGAGCATGACGTCCCAAGGACATTGACCGCTGAGCTCGCACCGGTGGACGACGTAAGACGCCCGGACCGACCAGGGACCGTGTCTTGGACCCTGAGCCAACCTGCCGATAGGGCCTTCAGGCCCGCTACGGCCTACGGCTCGACTTGGAACCGATACCGCTATCTCTAAGGTGAAAGCTTCAGCACAAACGGAGGGGGCACGACCTGAATGGGCGCACTTACAGGATCACCCGACCCAGCGGTTCTCCCGAGACGCACGCGCTCGAGCACGACGCGCTCGCGCGACCATCGCGCTGTTCCACGCCGAGTCGGAGCTCCGTGACGTCGAGGCCTCTAGCTCTGTGCGATCTAGGAGCGCCTCCGTGCCCGGCGGGAGGGATCCAGGGGGGCGCGCAGGGCGGACGTCCGGAGAGCCCGTGGAGTGAATTGGGCGCGCTCGCCACGTGTGCCGGAGTCTGAGCCTCGTCGCAGTGGCGTTGATGCCGAAGGCGCGTTCGTAGGAATATGGCGGGGATGTGGGTTCGAGATGCGGGGGAGGCACTTCGGCGGGGAAGAGCGTGGGGAACTGATTGCGGCCGACGCGTCGCGCACGGTGAGCTTGGCATGCGAGACAGTGAGCGCATTGAACCCGGTGCAGGGTCGCGTTTGAGGTAGGTTGGGTCGGCGACAGGCCACGGCTGTATCTTCGGTAGCAGAGAAGCTAGGCCAGAATGGCCCCTTGCGAATATCATAGTGCGAATAGCGTCCTGATCTTGGGTTAGGCCGCCGATAGGACGTGTCCTGGGAGGGTCACTGTCACTTTCGCGGCATGGTTTGGATGACATCTCGGTCGAAACATGCTCGAGCTCATGCTCCCACAGTATAGGCCGCAAAGCCTGGTAAAAGTTCGGAGAAGTTGTCAGTCAGCACGTGAGCGAGATAGTTGGACCGCAATGCTCGATTGGGAGCACGGAGCCGGTTATGAATTCACCTACGATGTGGGAAACGAGATGTTGTGTGCCACTCAGTAGAACGTTCCCCGTGTGTGTACACAACATCCTTTTGGAAGGGGCTCTACTAAACGCACAACAAACTTGCCAGAGTGGGTACAGTGGGTCCCACGACGGCCTCGAGGAGATTGCATATCGTGATTAGATACCCCTGGGTATACAGCGTTGACCGCTGGCAGACCCTCACTAAGTACAGCCCCAGAGCCGCTAGGGTGGTCGAAAAACATACCTCGTGCAAATAATTGGCTGTCGACTCCTGGTATGCGTGTTACAAGTGAGCAGAAAGCGCTTCTGCGGAGTCGAACTTGTGTTTCCCGGCGTTGCCGGCGGCTATCCCGGAAACTCCCGATAACGCTCGAAGCGCCGAAAAACGGACGCTTGCTCATCATGCTGCAACATACGTGACAATTTGTGTGCCCGCCTTCTCCCTCCAGGTCCACTAGTACTCAAATTGAAGCTTGTCAAGCTCGATTGCCGAACTTTCATCTCTTTCGCTGTTTCAAGCTTGAAGCTAGCTTTCATCCGACACCGGCGAGGGTTCTCCATTCTGCCTCCTGTATATGCCGATCTTCCCGGCATATGCTTAGTTGGTGAGTATCAGGGGCCACTGCTGTAATAACGACAATCCAAATGTGCTTACACGCAGTACTCAGTGCTAGTGTCCACTATCCAATCCCCAACCACGATGCTTATAGCAGTGCAAATGGAGTAAAACAGTAACACCTGAAGGCCATACTGAGCGGTTACCTCCGCAGCGACCATGTTCTCTATCGCAGGGTGCAGGACCCAACTCCGCCCCGGTACGTAAGCTCCCTCGCTGGATGATCAGGTGCGTTGACTTTCCGAGAGACAGGGGCAAGCTTGCGTGGCCTTTGATGCTTTTACGCGTTAGGTTGACCCATGGAGAAGCGTCGACCAGTCCTATCGCGCGCGTAAATGGGGAGCCGGAGCGCGCGTAAGCACTAATGACACTGACTCCCGCACAATCCTAGTGAAGCTTACAAACCATCCGCCTAGGTAGCACAGCCCTTGCCACGAACCTTCAAAGTCCTGTAACCTACGACCCCTGCAGAACCCGGTATAAGAGCGACGGCGATGGCAGACATTAAAGCAGCTCATCTACCTTCTCTCCTCCGAAGGCTGCCTCACACTCCCTCTTCGCTTCTTTTCTCCTCGGTCCTCTTCGAAACCGGCAACCGCATACCCTCATGGCTCCAAAGAAGAACATCGTCGTTGTCGGAGGGGGATCGGGCGGCACGCTCGTCGCCCGTGAACTCTCGCAGAAGATCGACGCGTCGCACTTCAATCTCATCCTCGTCAACGACCGCACCTTCTACTCCCACCTCCCCGCGCTCGCCCGCATCATGGTGTCCGACGTCGACCAACTCAGCGAGAAGGCGCTGTTCAAGTTCGACAAGCTGTTCGTGAACGGGAACGGCACCACGAAGGTCGGGAGGGTCGTTTCGGTCGCGGAGGGTGCTCCCGGCAAGGGCGGAGAGATCACCCTGGAGAACGGCGAGCGCATCGAGTATGCCGTACTCGTAATGGCCACCGGCAGCAGGTGGCCTGACTTCATCGAGCTGCCGCAAACTGAGTCGGACACGAAGACGCATATTGGCTCGTGGCGCGATAGCTTCAGTGGTGCCCAACACGTTGTCGTCGTTGGTGGTGGGGCAGTCGGTATCGGTATGTTCTGTCCTTTCCATTGCCTCATCTCAGGCCTTTCTGATCATCCGCTTTGTGCATAGAACTTGCCGGAGAGATCAAGGAGGCTTACCCCGTATGTCGTTTGATCCGATGTGCGGCTCTTCAAGTGCTTACTGACTGCTCTTAGAACAAGAAAGTTACTCTGGTTCACAGAGACTCGTATCTACTCAACGACGCTTACCCTGAGAAGTTCCGCAAGGACATTGGTCGCCGCGTGAAGGCGTTTGGCATCGACATTGTGTTGGAAGATGCGGTTGAGGAGGGTCCCGGAAAGGTGCACGGCGTGAAGACACGTGACGGGAAGAACCTTCCTGACGTTGACCTTGTTGTAAGTTCGCTTTTCGAGCGGCGCCCTCCAGTTCCGAACTGACGCGTGTGTTGATCACTTGTGCAGGTTCATGCGTTTGGCGCTAAGCCTAACACGGAGGCTCTTGCTTCGTTCGGCGACGCCTTGACAAGCAGGGGCTTCGTGCGAGTGAACGAGAACCTCGAAGTCCGGGGCCATCCGGGCGTTTTCGCAGTTGGCGACATTGTCGACTGGGAGGAGCAGAAACAGGCCATGAAGGCTATGGCGCATGCCAGCATCGTCGCTGCGAACGTCGTCAGCTTCGTTCAGGACAAACCGTTGAAGAAAGTCTACAAGGGCTCGCCCGAGATGATTATCATCCCCCTCGGGAAGGTACGTGATCATTGTCAGATGCATACCTCAGGCGGTAATGTCTCATGGTTGCTTTCCTGTTCGCTCTCCAGCGTCGCGGAGGTGGCTACATGGGCATGGGTTGGGGTATGACTATTGGTGACTTCATGGCGCGTACCATCAAGGGCAAAGACCTCCTCACTGGCATGACGCGCAAGGCTCGCGGTTTCTCCAACTGATTGCTATCTTGTATACCCAGTGGCTCTGATGTTCTTTTATACCGTCCCGCTCGTTGTTAGTACCGACTTCTTCCGCATTATGATACGGTGTACATTTTTTGCTAAAACCGTAGGGGCATCCTCATAGACTTTCTTGCGCAGCTCTTGCTATGAGTGATATCATCATTCTGGGTTGCCGTAGGCCCATAACAATTGTTGGTCGTAAGTGGCGCCTGATCTCAAGACGCCAACGCCCAAGGAAGAGTCTCGGAGGATTTATCCCTCAATTACTCCGAGCGCGCCACTTCGCGGGGTGACTACCCCTCCCGAATAGGCAAGTCTTGTGGTTCGTCCGCGCTCTGGACGGAACACGTAAGAACACGCGCAATTTGAATGCCCTCAGTCATTCTTTGAAGGTGACAGGTATAGGGACGAGCGACATGCGGTGCGCGGCTCGATTCAAGCGCATGGCGAGGGGAGATGGAGATGCCTGGACATGCCACTGGTCCGCGTTTTCTCCGCGGTCGATATGCGGCACTGGGGGAGCGAATGAATGCGAAGATTTCCCCGGGCGCGGGTATGGACGTAGGCGAGATTTGTTCAAGAACGTTCGACGGGGCAATTCTTCGTCTAGTAATTCGTGTTAGGTCGGTGATCAGGTGGGCTAGACAACGAAGGGCAGGCTTCGATGTGTCGTCCACCTCAATAGAGAACCGGCACTGAGATGAAGCGGCGGTATGAGGGAGGGGGGAGAGGAGGGGTTAGAATGCTTGGCATAAACCTAGTAAAAGGCGGACTTTCCTCAAAGAAGGTCAAGACGCAAGGCGACGTCGGATACACCGGGATCGGTGGTTCAAGAATGGGCACCACGTTGCGCTAACAGCGAGGAAGCAGCGGCATGAGTTGGGAAGGTTTCATTCATCGGCCGCTCTATTAGAGAGTTCGCCCCCTATCTACCCTTTCCATGGACGTTCTGATCGGTGCATGAGGGAGAAATCCAAACGAGGACGACACGAGGTGTCTAGCTTCGGACACGGCGGTAGGAGAAACGATATGGCGTGCTCACTGTGCTCTTCCGACTACTTGACGCCAAAGAAACGATAGCATGGACGGCGTCCTGCAACAGAGGAATCTCCGAGATGGATAGTAGTGCAATGCGTTCGTATGGATACACTTAACTCGTGCCAGTCTCCTGGGAGAGCGATGCTCGGACCGCCACAAGGTCGGGACTCAACGTGACTGCTCACCTTCATAGTTGTATGGCTGACCACCGCGGTGTCCACATGAAGAGCAATCAGAACAGAACCCCAAATATGTGTACTCAATCCCTAGGATTAGATATGTGAGCCGGTATAGTCCAGATTCATGGAACGCGGTAGGAACTCCCGGAATAGCCTGAAGGATATTGATGACTCGGCCGAGCGTCGGCATCACCTTCTCCTGTAGCCTCCTGCTGTCGAATCTCACTTCATTTTGTCCACGCTCCGATGTCTCGATGTGCCAAACACATATATTCATATTGTACAGAATCTGGGATGGTAACTGGACGGTCAGTCATTGAGTCATCAAGTGCATCCACGTTACAATCATGGGCCAGACTCTGGTAGGTACGCGGCGACAGTTGATAACCGAACGTCCGGCTCGTTCAAGCATCAAAGCGCTCGAGTTCAGCCTCCTCTAGAGAACCCTCGCCGTTCGTCCGCTTGAATACCTCCAGCTTCCCATCGCGACACACCAAACTCAACCGCGCGTCCTTCCCGAACGAGGTCGCGAGCGCCTGTATCTCGCGCAAGACCGCAACGAGCTGCCTGAACGCCCGCTGGATGCGCGGGCTCTGTTCTACGGCGCGCAGCTCCGAGGTGCCGAGCTTGCGCTGGATCATCCGCTCGAAGGTCCCGCGGTCGTGCACGGCGAGGAAGATGTTCGGAGTGTACGACAGGAAGAGTTGGGGGTATTGTTCGGTCCAGTCGAACTCGTCGATGTACCGCACCGAGCGCGTGGTGACCTCAATGGTATCCGACTGAGGGACGATAGTGCCGGCGCGGATGACGTTGATATCTGTTATACTTTCGCTCGCGGGGTCCTCTGGAGAGCTTGGCGAGGAGACATCGAGCTCGGACATCATGTTCGCGAGATTGTCGTCATTGGCCGTCTTGGGTTCGGACAACGCGAGAGTCGTAGTTCCGTTGGCCGCGCGGGAGGTGGTGGCCTCTGGTTGGGGTAGGCACGCGTCTACTTCGCAGCGCACGACGAGCTTGAGACCACCCATGTCCTGTGTGTGGCATGTATGGTATACATGAGAATCACGATCTCCGTAACATGCAGGTTGGATACTCACATAGGTCACGATACGGTGATGCCCCGTACTACGCAGACATCCCTTCGCTGGACGCGTACTCTCCTGCTCGAAGTTGAGTCCGCACCCTGAGCGTGGTGGCTGAGCTAGCTCGCGCGTCCGCTTTTCCCACCGATGGAGGAGCACCGTTTTCCGCCCTCCAAGCTGGAAGTCGATTCTGAAGTCTCTCAGGGCGGCTTCGCGCGCCGCAACGAAAGACAGCCCAGCTTCCTTGCTAGGGTCTGAGGAGCCAGCGACAGCGCCGTTGTTTGCTGGTACCTCAGGGTTTTGAAGCCAGCGTAAAAGCTTGCGGAGATTGTTCCTGTCAGTGACGACGTCGACGGAGGACCAATCGACGGAGACATCCGTGTGTTCTTCAGCCACGACGTCAGCAGCGCGGAAAAGGGGTAGGAGGCAGGATGCAAAGGGCCCCATCCGGAAACCGTTCTGGTCGATAAGACGCACTCCGTGGTCGAATGGCACTCTGTAGGGGAACTGGCGATCAAGCCATTCCGGAGGAGACCCTGCAAGGTAGATACATGAGGAGGCGACGTAGCACGAGGTAGAATGGGAAGATAGAATGCTCACCAGGAACAATGATAGTGGGATGAGGCGCGCCTTCCCAGTTGTAAGATCCGACGTACTCGACATTCTCCGGCTTGATTGGATTTTCGGTGCTGGCGCTTACTATGGGCCTTGCGATAGTGCGCACGGCGTCAGCTTCTAAGCCCTCAATGATATCGCGATCACTTGGGAGAAAGGGGCGTGAAGACCGTCGTCTGCCGTTATTGTCATAGCCAGAGTATGGGCCATGGCCATTTCGAGGGCGGTGGGAAGACCCCATAGGCGAACCGGAGTAATAGTGAGCCATTTCTCGCTCCGCAGTCCAAACTGGCAAGGGGGGATGAGGATGGCCAAATGATGGGCAAGGGTATTTTATAGACCTCAGGTTCTGCAGCACAGTTTGTTCGGATGTGCGGTGAAAGGTGCCGCAGAGTCCCTCGAACGTTTGAAGGTCCAAGAAAGCTTATGTTGCGAACACTAGCTGCATGGTACAAAACGTGACTTAGCTCGCTGGTGATCATGAAAATAATGAACTTTAAAGTCCCCTGCGCAGCTGAAAAGAAATAAGGCATAGTAGGGAAACATCCAGGCGCACATTATCACAATGACCTCCAGCGTCAAGCTAGCAGAAACACGATGAGATCCGGTGCGTCATATCCGATACACCACTCAACCGCAGAGGACCTGCGGTAGTAACTGAAACACGGAAGTCATCCTTAAACCGCAGCCACATCACCTGAATATACCCATGTGATGCTTGAGCTGCCTGTTCTGACTGCTGCCCCCTTCAATGCCACCTCATAGGCCCTTCGGCTGCGGCAGAGCCAGCGGCGAAGTTTGCGTTCAAGTTTGACATCGCTTCTTTGTCTCGCCTCGAATTTGTGACTGCCTGGCCGAGAGAGCGAGTCTACCCCTGAGATAAGGCCGGTGGGCGATCTTCATAAAAGCTCCGTATATAGGTCACTGAGGTAAGAAGTTGTGTAGCGTTGGCGGCGAAGTTGCGCTCGGAAGTTATTGTTGGTGGACGAATTTGTCGTGCTTGATGATGCCGTAGCGAGCGCCATCAATTACCGCATTTGGAAAATCACGTGCTGCACCTTTCGCAACATCATCTTCAAGCTTTCGGATCCTGTACATACTGATACCACTACGTACATCTTCTGCCTCACTTTCATAAGTCCACGGTTGCGTACCTTATCTCCCCTCCGCGAAGGTCTCTACCATCCTACCAGATCTAGCTCTCAATGGGATGGGACATGGTACAGGTATGCTCACGTTTCCAGGTACCCCAGCTTTGCAGTATTAATATAAAGCACCGTTGACGATCAGCTCAAGTCGGATTCGAACATCTGGCCTGTTTATGATCACATCCTCCATGGAGGTACAATCCACTGCAAAACTAAAGCATACTGTTTCAGCCTGTACGGCGGTGGGAGAGAAGCGGTGCTAATGACGAGCATATTTCAGCGCCGCAGCTTCTCCCTCAGGCCTCAGTATCCCACAACGCATGTACAACAATACTTTAGCAACGGGGTTCCCCAAAACACGCTTTCATCTTAGGCCCGGCACCAAGCTCCGCCTACACCGAGGCAGTACAAGGCGCCAGTGATGACCACGGTCACGAGAGCAGTCCTCTCCGACCGGACGATTCATCAGCATCACGATGCGCAGAGATGTGGGAGGCGGCGGAGGCGATGTACTCCTCCGGCCTCGTCTCTGTATCGAGGTCTCGCATCATGGCTATCAACGACGCATTCAACCAGCCAAAACATGGCTACGATGCGCCAGTGATGTAAACCTCCAGGAACCAGCCTCGTCCTCTCTAGGCGGGCGAGGTGAGGGGCCGCCGCCAGCGCGCGAGCGCGGGGTAGGCAACCTGTGCTTCTCATCTACCCTCGCACACGCAAGGCTGTGAATGCTTACCCCTTGAACCATCCACGATTTTCCGGTATAAAAAGTAGAGGATGTGCAGAGGTGAATCCTCACCCCTCCACTTCATTACTTACTTTCGTTCTCACATTCTCAAGTCCGCTAGTCGGCTTTTCTTCTTCGTCGTTCACGCTTTTTATTCTTCACGTCCTAGCGATGTTCTCCCTCCCTCGCATGATCTCTTCCGTTTCGGTTGCACTGGTGCTGGTCTCCGTGAGCAGCGTTCTCGCTGTTCCTGTTCCCGAGGCCGCGCCTCTCACGTCACGTGCCAACGCCATCCCGAGCCCGGCGTTCGTTGTCTACACGGATAGGTTTGTAGATGCGAACGTCCTTCCTCCAGCCACCTCCCTCGCTGTGAGTGATCATCTTTCCATCACGTACGCTCACCGCTGACTTCCTGGAACACAGGGTTGGAACGTTGTCAACCTCTCCTTCCTCACCCTCGCTGGTGCCCTCGACCAGGCTCTCGCTTACGCCAACCTACCTGCTGCCCAGAAGGCAGCGAAGAAGGCTGAATACGCTAAGGCGGGTATCAAGATTGTCGCCTCTGCCTTCGGCGAGACCGACCAGCCCACTACCTCGGGAGCGGACCCCGTCGGCACCGCGAACACGATGTCCAAGTTTATCCTTGACAACAAGCTGGACGGGATCGACGTCGATTACGAGGACCTGACGGCGATGAACAAGGGTGACGGCGCTGCGGAGAAATGGGTGTCGACATTCACGCAGACGCTGCGGAAGAAGCTGCCGCAGGGCCAGTTTATCCTGTCGCACGCGCCGCTTGCGCCGTGGCTGTCGCCGAACCAGCAGTTTGCAGCTGGGGCGTACGTGACGATCAACAAGAACGTCGGCTCTTTGATCGACTTTGTAAGTCGTCCAACGGTGCTTAGCCTCGTCGCTCACGCTGACCCGCTATGCAGTACAACATCCAATTCTATAATCAGGGCCTGTACGAGGACTGCGCAGGCCTCATCACGAAGGCCGGAGCGCCGTTCACGGGATCTGCGCTTCTCGAGATCCCGAAGCACGGTTTCAAACTGAACAAGCTCGTAATCGGGAAGCCTGGTGGTGCGAGCGATGCGACGAACGGGTTCATCGCCCCTGCGACGCTCGGCAAGTGCGTCGAGCAGGCTGCAAAGGCCGGCTGGAAGGGCGGGATCATGGCCTTCCAGTTCCCCAACGCGGACGCTGCGTGGATCAAGGCGGCGAAGGGCTCTGCGTTCAAATAGATGCATCACGATTAGTGGCCCAAGGCTCGCCGATGACGATGACGACAAAGCGGATGATCATGCTCCCCGGTGGAGATTTAACGACGAATCACGCCCTATGCCTATGTGTACTCATGATAGTAATACAATGAACGTGCTTTTGGGGGTCACGTTAGGTGTGCGCGCGCTCTCTTCTGATTAGCGAGGCGTGGTAGCACTATAAATAAAACTCACTTGAGGTACCTCCTCCCACAAGCGTCGTCGTCTCAGTTACACCGCCCCAATCTCTCATAAGCTACACGCGATATCGACAGGTACATGTTGATATGCCCATATTTCGCGCTCTCCCCGTTGGTAGAAGCTAGGCCTCCAGGCCCTCCGACCACGTCTCGTATTGATCCAGATTCCCCGCGACTACCACCAACTTCTTCCGCATGTGGGCAATGGCGTCTCTTCCCACAGCCAGCCGCAAGGGCGGATCCTGAAGGCCAGCGACACGATGGAGAAGCTCAGCAGACTTCTTGGGGTCTTTCCAGTCCCCATCGAAAACATTGTTGCGGAAATAGGTAGTCGGGACGTTAGGGTTATGTGCGTATGCAGGGTGCGGCTCGGGCCATGCTTGCTCGGCGTTCTCGATTATTTGAGTTTTCATGAGCCCAGGCTCAATGATCGTGACCTGAGGGACAGCCAGTATATGCCACGTTCCGTACGTACAAGACAGAGAATCAAACACACCTTGATGTTCCATGCGGGATCCAACTCCATAGCAAGCGACTCTGTCATCCCCTCGACGGCTAGATGCGATGTCAATGCTCGAGAGGTGTGCAAAGAGACGAAGGGCATTGCGTACCAAATTTCGAAGCTCCGTAGAGACCAGATGCAATATAGCCTGCAAATCCGCCTTGTGATGACACTTGCAGGAGACGTCCGCCAACATCGGGGGGGTTGCACTGCCGGAAGAAATTCATGGCTGCCCTCGTGACGGAGAGGGTACCCCAGAAGTTGGTTTCGAACAAAGCACGGGCTTCTTGGTCGGGCGTGCTCTCGACCTCGCCAATGAAGAAAACCGCCGCGTTGTTGACTACAACATCAATCCTCCCGAACGCGTCCTTGGCCTTGGCGAAAGCTTCGTCAATTTGTGCTGGCTTGGTGATGTCGAGAGGGAGGGCGAGAATGCGACTAGGGTACTTCTCAGCTAGGTCCGCGAGTACTGAGGGCTTGCGCAACGTTGCGACCGCGACTTCTCCGCGTTCGAGGACGAGTTCGGTTAGAGCTCGCCCTAGTCCGGTGGACGTTCCAGTGACTACGGAGAAGATTAGCGATCCTACACGAGCTCTAATTCTGAATATGATGATGTTACTTACTGAACCACACCCGTGGGCTTGCAGTGGGAAGTTCCATGTCGGCTGGATGGCGGTGTGGGTGCTTCGGAGGATTCTGGAGCCAAGAGGAATCGGCTGGGTCCATTATATACAATGCACTCGGAGCCGTGCCTGAATCGGAAATCGTGAGCCTAATCCTTAGGAGGACAGAATGCGAACTTGGTTTTGGAGGCACAAAGGCATTGAAACGGAAAGCTGTTGATGTTAGTAATATCTAGTGCATAGCTAGTTTCTTTATGGCCCCAAGAGAACATGCCGTTTCTTCAAATGACGGGCTTCGTCATCACGGCCACCGGGGTAGACAAAATCAAGGCCAATGATCGCCGTAGCTCCGGTGTTGCACCACCGGCAGAATGCAGATGACGACAAGTCGCGGTCGGAGTTTCTTTCTTATGTGCTACTTCAGCTAAACGCCGATCGGGCTGAGTCACCGCTACCGGTCTGTCGAGAACGTGAACTTCCGGATCCATGGGAACGCATGAGACGCACTGTCGCACATACTTGGTGGTATATTTCGTGTGATGTAGCAATCAATGGGATAGAAACTTCCATCGACAGTAGTAGTACAATGAGCAGGATAGGCGGTACTAACTCGCGTGAGTCAAGTGGAACAACGGGGCGGGATAATCATTCTCATGTGGCCGGGTACCTATTCGCAGCGTAAAAAGATAGTATCAGCACCGTCCCCGTGTGAGAGCGAGTTTTGAACACCACCTTAACAGTGCTAGCGAAACCGGCCTCGGCCAACCATGCTGCATCCTGATGTTTGAGAGCTCGGACAAATCGGAATGTAGCAGAATCACGTCACGAGAAAGCATAGCAGTGATACGCGAGCATAGCGCAAACTTGTTTAAATCTATGCGGAATGGGGAAACTATATCTCCAAACCCTCCGACCAGGCCTCGTACTCGTCTAGATCTTGCACGATATCTGCGACCTTCTTTCTCATGCCAGAGATGGCATCGCGACCCACGGCGAGGCGAAGCGGGGGATTCGGGAGGACCGCGACTCGATAAAAGAGTTCGACAGACTTCCGTGGGTCCTTCCATTCGGCAACTACGTCGCCCCTCGCCCGCCATTGCGTGATAGGCAGGTTAGGGTTGCTGAGGTATGCGGGGTGCGGTTGAGACCAGGTCTGCTTGAACCTCAGGGGCGTATCGATGAACCCAGGTTCAACGATGATTAGCTGTAACAATGAGAGATAGAACTGCATTAGCACGCTAGTACTTCGAGTCGGACCACTGTTCACCACGCACTTTGATATTCCACGCTGGGTCCAACTCCGCCGCGAGTGTTTCCGTGATTCCTTCGAGCGCTGTTTGAACAGCGTTATTTAGAGTTTCGTAAGGAGGTTATGATAGAGCTCACCAAATTTAGAAGCCGTATAGTATCCGGCGCCAGGCAGCCCGACGAACCCGGCAAAAGAAGACATCTGCAGTATGCGACCTCCTACTCCCGGGGGATTGACCTCTCGGAAGAATTTGATGGCTTCTTTCGTGACCGATAAGGTGCCCCAAAAGTTGGTCTCGATTATCGCGCGGGCATCGCTGGAGTCTACGGTTTCCACCTCGCCGAGGGTGCTGATGGCAGCGTTGTTTACTACGATGTCGATCCTCCCAAACCTCTCCTTTGCCTTCGTGAATGCGTGAGAGATTTGCTCCGTATCGGTGATATTGAGGGGCAGGACGAGGAGAGTCTCGTGGTACTTAGCCGCAACCTCGTCGATGTCCGAAGGCCTGCGTAGAGTTGCTACGACAAGCTCTCCGCGCTCCAAGAGGACTTCTACGAGTGTGCGGCCGAGGCCAACAGATGTTCCCGTGACTGTAGCAAGAGGAAAAGTGAATTGAGTGCCGGGTGGAGAAGGAGTGGTAGCGGTGAAGGCAGGAAAAACGCACCGAACCAAACTTTCGGGCGTTCCTCAGAGGCCGGCATGGGGTGTTATGGTTTCCCGAGGTGTAGCTTCTGAAGGGCCGTGGACACTTGACCGTGCGTATAAGTACCTCCCACGACAATCGCCGCATAATGACACCGGGAGCCCATGCGGACGTTTTCGTGGCTGTCATTTGAAAACTATGTAAGAAAAGTGCCATGTTGGGAGATATGAAGTAAGCACCTACCCTCAAGTACACAGTAACGCCGTCAATTTGGCTCGTCCACGGACCACACGCCATACAGGGGTCTATGGAAGGGAGCATGACCTTTGAGTTGGCACCAGACTGGTGCCACGCTTTCCGCACCATCCCGATGTCTGACTCACGTTTATCGGAGTTATCTCTCAGCAGAACCACATAGAGAATGATGGGAACTCACAAGCCTCGAGGCGGCGTAGTATGCTTGAGTTGTGCTTGAGTGTTGTTGTAAGTTGGGTCTAGCGACGACTTGGACTTGAAGACGTTCTCGAAACTTGAGTTTGCATGAGCAGCCAATGCGTATTATGGAAGGCACAAGCACTCACGGAAGCTCATACGTGTTGAGCCTCAACGGAGATGGACCAGCATGGCTGCCACCTGAGACTTCTGGGACAACTGGGGAGTATGCGGTGATGGTGTTCCGGAAAAGGGCAAGGACACCGCCAGAGCGCCGAATAGCCGGAAGCTTACGTATTCAAGATGGGTAAGCGGATAAAGACGACGTCACCTCATGAGCGAATGGTGTTCTTCATGCTTTATGCTGATTCGTCGTGCAAATGGGCCAGCAGAGACCTTGTGATCGTCGGAAATGGTTCGTAGTAGCAATTTCCAGCTTCGATTCCGGTGTCGGACGTCAGCGTCAGATCATTATGATTTTAGGCTCTGGTCTCTAAACATTAGATCTCCAAACCCTCTGACCAAGTCTCGTACTTGTCCATCGTCTGTGTGAGATCCAGAACCTTCTTCCGCAAAGCTGAAATTGCATCACGGCCAACCACGAAGCGGAACGGAGGGTCCGGGAGGCAGGCCACTCGATAGAAGAGCTCCACGGACTTCCTGGTGTCCTTCCACTCCACCGCGAAATCGCCATTGCGCTGTTTCGTGGTAGGGAGGTTTGGGTTGCTGGCGTAGGCGGGGTGGGGCTCTGATAGCGTCAGTGCTACTTTGGATAGTGCTTGACTTTCGATGTAACCCGCTTCGATGAGAATGATCTATTCTCACTATCAGCACGACAACACCACAGCGAAGAGGAGGGCAAAACGAGCCTTTATGTTCCACGCCGGATCGAGCTCCATGGCGAGTGTTTCTGTCATGCCTTCGAGAGCTACGATCGGAATGTTAGCTGGAGTTTGAACGCCTACACAACGTGTTCATTACGAACCAAATTTCGACGCCACGTAATGACCTGCGCCAATGAAGCCGACTAGTCCCAGCATCGAGGACATTTGTACGATCCGGCCCCCCACTCCGGGTGGATTAACCTCTCTAAAGAAGCTAATGGCTGCTTTTGTCATCGACAGGGTCCCCCAGAAGTTTGTTTCGAATATAGAGCGTGCGACATTGTCGGAGACGCTCTCTATCTCGCCAAGCGTGCTGATCGCGGCGTTGTTGACTACGATGTCGATTCTCCCAAACGTCTCCTTCACTTTCGCGAACGTCTCGGAGATCTGTACAGGGTTCGTAATGTCGAGAGGGAGGACGTGGAGCCTGTCGGGGTACTTCGCAACGAGATCATCGACATCGGAGGGCTTTCGAAGCGTCGCGATCACAATCTCGCTACGCTCCAAGATGAATTCTGCGAGGGCGCGTCCTATCCCCGCAGAGGTCCCTGTGACTAGATTATCCCCAAGACGCGTGAGCAAGTTACTCAGGGAACTCATGAACTACGCACTGAGCCAAATCCGGGGGTTTGCAGCAGTTGAGGATGGCATTGAAGTGAGAGCGTCGATCAGTTGGTCGATAGTGGCAGACAACAGGTATGTCTGGGCATGATCTCTTGTGCGATACCGGGCACGTCACCAACGACTGACCGGGAGGCGGACTCCTGACCTCGCGTGATTAGGGGGCTGATGAAAGGAGATAGCAGAAAGATAATAAGAAAGCGCGCAGGTGAGCC
The DNA here is from genome assembly GCA_900155495.1 of Porogramme epimiltina. NCBI lineage: Eukaryota > Fungi > Basidiomycota > Agaricomycetes > Polyporales > Polyporaceae > Porogramme > Porogramme epimiltina. The sequence continues at coordinate 20,758 of FTLJ01000797.1, forward strand.
ATAATGGACACGGTTGGAGACGCTGGATACTCACTTTCAGGGGTATTGTATACCCAGCAGGTTTCCGTCAACGTCAGCGCGTGATCCATTTATCAACTCTACGTTCGATTCGCGGAGTAACAGCTATCCCAGCAGAGTGCCAAGTTCACGGGATCGTCGGGCCCGTTCTCACACCTGAAGATGAAATTCGGTCAATACCGAATTGATGAGACAACGTTGACGACAGAAGTCGGGAAACAAGGACATACAGAGCGGTACCAGAAGTGAACGGACACTTTTGTGCCATTGTAACATGTGTTAATCATATAACACGACGGACTTCAAGTGAAATTATGTTAGCAGGACAATCTTGAACTTCCTGACGTGTCACAAGTTAAAACGTCTTGAAGCGGAAAATAGTAGAATGGTCGGGCTTAAAGCAAAATATTGAGGATTTTAGCATGGAATGTCGAAGGGTCGTTCAAGACCGTCAACCGAAATAACGCTGGAGACAGAGGCGGAGAAGGAAGGCGGAGCTTTAGTGAATCTGGAAGCGGTTGCTCGTGGTAGTATGGTATGTCACGTGCCCAGGGCACTGGGCGCCCAGTCAGTCCCGAGTCAAGCGCCCAATTTGCCGGCTTACGCGAGCCCCCTCCTTCCTCATCCGGATCGGCCTACGTCACTGCATTACCGTACGGTCTGCTGTTGCCCAAGCTGCCAATACATCTCTCTGACACTAATCATGACCTGTGAGATCATTGCTCCTGTGGCTCATTTTTATCGAGTTCAACTCCTTTGCTGACTAAATCCATTTATCACAGGGATGATAGTGCTGTAAAGCCTACGTTCGCCGACCGGGGAATGCGCTTTGCAAAAAAGAAGCAGGCCTGCCGGCGAGCTTGCGTCTCCCTCTCGCCTTCGTACACATACGTATCGCTGTGAGTATGCCGAATATCTATTCTCGCGAATCCCGCTCATCATCGCCCCCATGTTTCTAGATCGGAGGCGCACAGGTTAAAGTAGCTAGATCGTACGTGCCTAGGGAAATGAAGTATACGCGCAAGGGGGATGCGCGGCAGCCAACCTGTATGGGGGCCCTCGATATATCTCACGCTCTCCTCTTATAAGGAGCTCTATGGAGACCCACACTCGCAAACACGACCCGATCGACACCAGTGCCCGTATCCTCTACGCTCATCCGTTGAAAACCTCGCACCATGGGCAGCAGAAACGCTAGCGTCAAGAATATGATGTCTACAATTGCTCAGATGTACCCTCCCAAGTCAAAGTTCAGCGTGGACCAAATACCCGATTTGTCTGGCCGTGTCGCTCTCGTGACGGGTGAGCTTCCCCCTCCCCCTCCCCCCCTCGGTGCCCCTATTTGCTGCTAACGGCTCTCGTAGGCGGAAATGTCGGTATAGGATATGAGACTTGCAAGGTATAGATAACGCACCGCGCCCGTCTGAGCGACTTCGTGCTGACATGCTCGTCTAGGCCCTTCTGGAACACAACGCCAAGGTTTACATGGCCGCGCGGAGCAAAGAGAAGGCGACGAAGGCTATTGAGTCTCTCAAAGAGGCCACGGGAAAGGAAGCTTTCTTCATCGAGCTTGACTTGTCCAGCCTCGCGTCCGTCAAAGCGGCGGCAACGGATTTTCTCAGCAAAGAGCAAGAGCTTCACATCCTCTTCAGCAACGCGTACGTCCGTTGATCTCAGTTGCGCTGAACGCTGACGTACCTTTTTTCAGAGGTGTTATGACCCCTCCCATTGAACAGATCACGAAGGAAGGATACGACCTCCAGTGGGGGACGAACGTCGTCGGACCGTTCTTCTTCGCCGAACTACTGATGCCCGCCCTCCTCGAAGGCGTCAAAACGTCTCCCGACCAGCACACACGCGTCATCGCGACATCTTCCTCCACCGCGTATTTGAACACTATCCACTGGGACACCTTCACAGATGGTGAGGCGCGGCGCAAGATGGGGACAAACCTGCTGTACGCACAGAGCAAGCTGGTATGCCCGGTTTCCGTGGTCTGTGGCGATCATACGCGTTCACATAGCTAACGTGAGCTTTATCAGGGCAACGCCATCGTCGCCCGCCAAGTTGCGAAGCGGTACTCTGACAAGGGAATCATCTCCATCTCCGTGAACCCCGGTAAGGTCTACACATCGGCGCTGCCCACCTTCCACGTTGATTCACCGCACAACAGGAAATATCCGCTCGGAGCTTCAACGCACCTGGGGGGATATGAGACGTAGGATCATGGTGAGCGCTATCTGTTCATTGTCCCCCTAGAGGCACGACTCAGCGGGCTTCCCTTAGAACAAGATCTTGCTCTACCCCACGCCGTACGGCGCGCTCACACAGCTCTTCGCGGGTACCATGCCCGAGGGGTTGAAATATAATGGCGAGGTACGTCGTTTGTGCTCTCCCCATTGTGCTTACCCGGGCATTTGCTCACACGCCTATACACAAGTTCCTCATTCCTTGGGCGCGACCTGGAAAGCTGCGTGCGGAGGCGTACGATGACGAGCTTGGGGATAGGATGTGGGCGTGGCTTCAAGAGCAAGTACAGCCCTTCAGAGCTTAGCTCTTGGGCGTCCCCGGTGCACAGTCATCTATTCTTATCGACGTCTCCAGGCCGTGCGTCTCCTCGATCTGTATGTAAAGGCACTTGTTCCCGCATAAAAAATCGTGTCATCGCGCTCATTATGCGGACCCCGCGCCGTGAGGGGCAACGCTGCGTCCATGTCGGGCCGACGACATCTCGAGCCTACCTTTCATCTTACTCCACTCGGCCAAGTCAGGTCTCCTCCTGATCACAGCGCAAACACACCCTCGCGCCCAATGATGATTCCCCGCCTGTCTCAGTACTCAAGGCGGCCAAGCACATCCGGAGGGTCTATATGTCGTCATGATTTGCGAAGAACCCGGCCGACGCAATGCGCGAGACGGAAGCATGCGAGGCAGTGGGTATGTCCGGCAAGTTGCGCCGGGTTAGCAAGACGATGCACTCATCCCGACTTTGCTGGACATGAACCTCGCGCATTGAGCGTTCTGGGAGACTCCCAGTGCACGCCGAACAAGCAGGCCATCAAAATCTTTCGCATACACACGCGAATCACCAAGGTGAGCCTCACGCTCAGTTGCGCGCTTCGGGCGGCGCTCACACGCGGATCGTCAGAGGTCGTAATCGTTGCGCGACCTCGACACGGGCGGCGCGCTCAATGCTCCGTGGGCGGCGACGCATGCCCACAATAAACCCAACACGTTGCTCGTGACATCAATGCGCGAGGGATGCGCTAGTTACGCGGAAGGCGATGGACATGTTGTATAAGCTCACGTAGTGCAAGACGCCTCCTCCTGTACGCCTCCTCCTCGGCAAGGGGACTGTTGCGGCCATCAGGTCGAAGCTCACTGCGGTCGCTGCGAAAGCGGACAAGGACGAGTCATACTTGGAGAGGGGTGGGTAGTCCAGCGCTGAGTGCCGAGGTCCTTGCTCATTTGGCCGGCCGATCCTTCCGTTGATTTATGGTCAGGGAGGAGACCTGTGGCGGAGGCCGAGGAGTCCTTAAGACGGCAGAACATACATCCTTTTGTGATCGAGCTCGGGGACGTCAATTTCGATCGCGATGAGAGCTGGTGAGAGGTGCCTGATGGTCTCGAAATCTCCGTCGGCCCCGAAATTTGATAGATGCGGTAGATACTGGGCGAGATTGCTGCAATAGCGTCGTGTCGCGTTGGTAGAAAAAGCACTAGCACGTTGGCGTGCAAGGAGGAAGAGATATGCATCAGGCTCCCGACGTCAGAGTGACAGCGAGCGGCCCGAGATCGGGGCTAGCAAATTACTTATCTTGAGTAAGTAGGAGGTGTAGAAGGTTTGAAGTGGTGTATCAGCGCGCGCTGAAACGCGCCACCACTCCGATCTTGTCCTCCTCCTCGTTCCTAGCTTGCCTCTCCTTGGATCTTGCCGCTCGGATTTCGTACTTAAGGCTCTCTGGCTCTTTGGTCTGTTCTGGATGCTGGTCTTCTGCAAGAGATGATCTCTCGGCGCGTCGCTGGTCTCTGCACTCTCGGCTTTGTCCTCATCCTCCTGGGCACGTACCATCCCGCAGTCCGCGTCCACCTGCCCTCGCTCTCGGAGTCCCTAGTGCAAGGCGACCGCGATGCAACGCTTGGCGTATTCTCCGACATCTACGTGGTCTCCCTTCCAACGCGCACGGACCGCCGCGCCTCGATGGAGCAAATCCGCCAAACCCTCGGCCTCCGCTGGACCTATCTCGACGCCCTCCCCTCGCAAGACCCCCTCGTAGACCATATCGGCACCTGCGTTCGCTCTCTCCGGGACCAGACAGCCCCGGGAACAATCCAATGGCCCTCGGAGGGCGAGCTGGAGCGCCTCAACCTCGATCGGGACTTCCGCCTGCGCGGCGCCGCATCGCCTGCCGCCGAACTACCGCTCGCGTTTTGCCCCGCCCACGGCGCGCCAACCCCGTCGACGGATCCTCTAACGTGCGCCGACGACGACAACACACACGGAGTGGAGTACTCGGAGCTCGTGATGGACCACCATCTGCTCACAACGCCAAAGTTCGCGTGCTGGTACTCGCACCTCTCTGCCATCCTCCGATATGTGCGGACAGGAACTGGACCCGCCGCGCTTATCCTCGAGGACGATGTGGACATGGAGCGTGATATTCGCCCGCGGCTAGAGGACCTGTGGGAGACGCTGCCGGAGGATTGGGACATCGTGTACTTGGGTGAGTCTTTTGACCCTTCTTTATTGGCCCCTTCTGCTTCCACTGCGCATCCTCGTCATTACCTCGAAAGCCTGGAGCGTTCTGCGGACCGGGTGCGGATATCCTCAGGTTGGCCGTACCCGGGCTCGCGCAGCCCATCGACCCACGGAGCCTTCGACCATGACAGATTGGCTCCTTGTTCCGTTCACCGTCCAGCGCCGTTGTGGGACGATGAAACATACCTTCAACCTTCGTGTGATTCTGCCCCTCATAACTTTCCTTTGGCTTATACCGGTGGCTGTCATAACTTATACTTGAATGACGTGCTTTGTCGACTCTTTGTCTTCTTGTTCTTCATTCGGAATTTCCCTGTCGCTCATCTTCCCTTGGCTAACTCCACACCACAGGACACTGTTGGTCGGACGAAGCCTCCAACCCGGCACTCCAACCGAAAAACCGCACCTCCCCCGTCCCACCCAAGAACGCCCTCCACCCGTCGCACATGCCCCAGTGCACGCACGCGTATGCAGTAAGCCATCGCGGCGCGCGGCGTATCCTCGCGCACCTCCTCCACCCGTCATTCGCCTTCTCGCGCGCGGTCGACCAGGCACTCGCGTGGCTCGTGCTCAGTCACCGTCTGCGCTCGTACTCGGTGATGCCGCCCATCATCATCCAGGCGAAGCTCACGGGGAGCGACATCGACAAGGGTGCGGACGGGAGGGGGAGCGCGTGGCGGGAGACGTTGGAGGATGGGGTGTTGACGGGTGTTGGTGCGTGAGTAGTGGGGTGTTCCGGGACGCTAGTCTGGTTTCTGGTTGTAGCGTTATATTGTACCCGTTCTGGAGTTATAGTGTAGCTTGTTTGGTGTTTGGTGTAACTTATCCTTCCTATTATATTCATAGTCATCCATCTATTCCGTTCAAGAGGGCTGATATGAGTTCGCGCTAGCCGTTCCCGCTGAAGCCTTGGGCCCGAGTCCGCCGGAATCGGAAATCATATGCGCCGTCGTTTGGGAGGGCTATAAATTATGGGTCCCAGGCGTGTACAACTAAACGCAAGCAACAAGGGTATACGGGTATACATAGGCCCTTGGCGTGGGTCGATGAGGCACCGTCAGGTCTCGATGGCAAGGCCACTGTTAGTCTCGAACGCCTTGACCTCTCCCTCCAGCCACGCCCATACGCGCTGTCCGAGGTCCTGATCATACGCCTCCTTCTTGCACTTGCCGCGGCGAGCCCAGGGGATCATGAACTGCGGGTATTCTTGTAAATGCATTGCCGGCTAGCAAACGATAGGCAGGGAATACAAACCTCGCCGTTGAGCTGAAGCGCATCAGGCATGGTGCCTGCGTAGAGCTGTGTGAGGGCTCCATAAGGGGGTGGATAGAACAGGGCTCCCTAAACGTTATTTAGGGGGATGAACACGAGATGGATGATCGATAAATGCTGCGGGTTTCAAAGAGCTCGGGAATCGCTACGCACAATTATCTTGCGACCAAACGCAGACTGCTGCCGATATAGCTCCGTATCGATGTTGCCTGTAGTGGATGAGTGTTTACGCAGAAGTAGAATAGGAGACATAAAACTAGCGTATGAGACGATTACGCACCAGGGTTCAACGAGATCGAGATGATGCCCTTGTCGGCGTACCGCAGCGCTGCCTGGTGCGCCACGACGACGTTTCCCTATGCATCACCGGCATTGGTCAACATTCCCCTGTTAATGGGCTCAGCACACGTACCAACTTGCTCATGAGGTAAAAAAGCGATGGGTCGATCTTCCTACGCGCTGGGCCGTCGCGAAACGCGTCCCAAAATATCGTCCCCCCATAAGCCGCACCGCTCGCGGTCGTGACTACGCGAGCGTGCTGGTCGGCGGAGGCCCGTGCTCCAGCCGCGAGGGCGGGCAGGAGCAGTTCGGTAAGGTAGAAGTGGCCGAGAACGTTCGTGCCCCATTGGAGGTCGTACCCGTCGGTCGTGAGCTGCTCGATGGGAGTGAGCCCGACACCGCTATAGGTGCGGTTGAGCTTGCTGACGGAGGTTCATGAGAAGGATGGGGCGTACGCGTTATTAAAGAGCACGTGCAGCGCAGACTCCTTAGACAGAAATTCTTGCGCGGCGCGTTTCACGGATGCGAGGCTCGCGAGGTCGAGCTCGATGAACGTTGCGGTGTGGCCCGTCTCCTCCTTGAGCTTCGCGATTGCGGCTTCGGCTTTGCTCTTGCTGCGTGCCGCAAGGTACACGGTCGCGTTGTGCTCGAGAAGTGCCTTGACCGTGTAATACCCGATACCGGTGTTACCGCCTGCAAGATTCACAAGGGTGGATTAGATGTTAACGTCCGTGCATGTACGGAAAGTAGGACCAAGACATACCAGTGACAAGCATGACTCTACCTGTGAGATCGGGAATCTGGTCGACATTGAATGTGGGCTTGGGGGGATATGCTCATCAGCAAAAAGTCAGATTCCAGGTAATGCCAGGCGGTGCTGGCCTAGCGCTTGCCAGCCTGGCATTGCCAGGTAAGGTCCTGGCGGCAAGGCGCCAGGCACGGTGTGGGTTGGCCGGGCTCCTACCATGGATGGAGGTTTATACCACACTCGTTTTCACCAGGCATGTACATACCAGCATAGTTTCCATTCACCGGGAATGGATAGGTCACGGCCATGCTTGCCCCGGTATGGAGTGGGTCAGGTATGGCACTGACTAGTCATGTTCTTATTCACCGCGGGTGGGCAGTCCGTGGCCGCGCATTCCCCTGCATAGTCACAGTCGCCCGTCCACGGCGGCGCGCTCCCCTGCCCGGAGAGGGTCAGGTATTGTAACACACCAATGATGTTCATATTCACCAGAGGCGGGCAATCCACGGGCGCGTGCCCCCCTCCCTGGAGAATGCTGTCGCTCATGGCCGCATGCTCGGGTATCTACGTAGTATTGTTATATGACCAACGACTTATGTACGCGATTCCACAGAGATGTTAGGAGAGAGGAATTTTATTGCAGTAACTAGTACATGGTACAGAGGAAATCCTAGGTTCTCCCCGCGAGTGCTCGTCTATGTGCTCGTCACCGCGCAACCGCTTCTCGCCAGTCACGTTCGTGATGTTGGCGCCATTGCGCACGGTCTTGACTTGCACGAGCGTCGGGGGGCATAAAGTTCTGGTCCACGATAGTCAGCCATCAACAGAAGTTCGCGGCACCGCGGGATGCGTACCTTTGGGACATGGACGCTTACTCGCGTGAATGTGTTAAGCGAGGGAGGAAACGACGCGGCGTGAAGACGGGCCTTGTGTGGTCTGGCTGGACTAGTGGCGGTCCAGTAGATGTGTAACAACGTCGGGGAGCAGGTCGAAATGAATCCATGTGAGTTAGTGGCCGTGTAGATGCAGAGGTGTTCGGACGGCGGAGAGAAGGCAGGCTTCGCTGACTACGTACCCGTGGCCGTCCGTCTCGCTCGAGTGATGCGCTTGGGGATAGCGGCGAAGGGGGCACTTGAAGCGGCTGGGGCTCCTCCGAGAAGACACTAATCGCAGTACGCACCGGTGAAGTGGCATGTGAGCCGCACAAGGACTCCGGCGCAGGGGAGAGAAGTTTGCAAACGGGCCCTCATCGAGCAAGTCTGGTGGTGGCGAGTTTGTGGGAGGGAGTGACACGTCCGATAGAGGAAAGCTCTGAACGAGGGGAGGTGGTGCCAGATCCAGTCGGATGTGTCTTCCAACGCGGTGTGCTCGCTGAACACACCTAGGTACGCGCATCTGATTCGTTAGGGGAGAGAGCGGCGGAAGAGGCTGAGGCTTGAGGGAGAAAGGAGGGGTCTAGGATGGAGGACAGAGATTGACGCTTCAGTGCCATGCTCGAGAGGGCGAGCAGCAGCGAGCTGAGGACTGGACGTGCATGGGCGTCTGCGCGAGGAGCAGCAACTCTACAAGTCTCCCGGAACCGGCCCTAAACTCGCGCTAAATGATGTTGCCAGCGCGGCACTCGAGTTTGCGTCCGGCTTCTTCTCCTCCATTTCCATCCATTCCTTGCGTTTGTCATGGTACAGGGTGAGTTCTTCTTTCCATTGCGTGCCTGCCAACTGGACATCCGGATACAGATCTGGAACCAACGCGTAGCTGCGCGAGTTCCTCGCCCGTAACCCCTCAGTGCGCCCTCTCGGGTCCGACTTCGAGCACCCAGGGCTATGTGAGTCCGCCCAGCTTCCCTTAACCCCGCAAAATTTGACGGTAGCGCAGCAGCCGAATGTGTGGGCGATGGGCAACCTGGGGCGACTGGGGTACAGGGCGACGACGGACGGGACGTGGCCATACTCGTGAGTGCCCAACACGTTCTACCTGTCAGTCCCTTGATGCTAGTCTATGTATAGGTACGACTCTTGCGACGTCGGCACGTTCCCTAACCAGAAGTATTCCAACCACTCTGGGCTCGAGGCCGCGTTGTTCTCTTCGGCTTCCCGCAGCAAGTATAACAATGAGCTCCCTTGGCTTCTCGGGCAGCGCGTATCTTGAGTACACCCATCGCGCCACAGCTCCTCCGCATATTTTCTTGACGCTCGACGGATGTAGTGTGTGCACATGCCCGGGCGAAGAGCATCTGGGCCCGGACAACTCGAAGGGACGCGGCGTACCCAAGATTGATATTCTCGAGGCGGAGGCGAGCAAGACGAGCGGCGTTGGCCAACTTGGGCATATCCAGTACGTGCGCGTACCTTGATTATTGAACAGTGCCTGACGGCGCGGACGGCGTTGTGCCTTCGTTTTCACAGGCAACTGGCAGACCATCGACCTGTCGACGATGGAGTTCCCCGCGATTATGCAGATCGACTACGTGCGCGTGTACCAGCGGACGGGCTCGACGAACGTCGGCTGCGACCCAGCGGACTACCCCACGAAGACGTACATCGACAACCATATGGATGCATACACGAGTATGTCGCCATACTTTGTGTCCCGCTTCCGACTTGTGTAGTGACCGTTACCGTAGACGCGAACTTGACGTTCTGGCCAGAACCGTCTCCAGTAGGCGCGGGATGCTACCATCGGAACCGACAGCAAAGGACCTGACTGCCGCCAAGATTTGCCTCCCACCCAACGCGTACCGTGAGCTGTAAGCATGGCCCGCGGCCGGGGTCTCCGAAAAGCACGTGTACTGATTTGCTCCTCTGCGCGACAGTCACTGGCACCGCGCGGCTGAGTGGGGATACATCCTCAACGGCACCGGTCTCATCTCCGCTATCGACGACAGCGGAAGGAGCTACACGGCCGACATTAAGGGCCCTCTGAAGGGTACGGACCCGGACATTCACTAGTGAGCCCCTCCCTCTCTTGTGCCCCTCCATACTCAACGCCTGGTGTTCCTTGCCAAATATAGCTTCCCTCCCGCCACCCCACACTCGATCCAGGCGCTGTCCCCACGTCCTCGAGAGCACCGTCGCGCTGCCGCCTCTCGGCGACACCAAGGACCCGGCGGTCGCGGACCCGAACGGCGAGGTCCCGAGCCCGTTCGTATGGGTGCATGGGGTGGGCGGTGGTAATGGGGTGCGGTAACCGTACGTGCAGACTGTTTCCCTAGTAGTGTAGCATTACAGTA
>FTLJ01000799.1:0-28076 GCA_900155495.1 Porogramme epimiltina
CTCGTTGACAGCGGCGCGACGCACTCTTGCATTTCCGCTTCGTTTTGTTCTCGCCATTCGATTCCTCGTCGTCTCAAGGACACTCCCATTCCGATTACTGCGGTCGACGATCGGCCAATTGCATCCGGTCTCGTCACTCACGATGTTATCTCGTCCCTATCTGTTCGCACTCACGCTGAGACGATCGCCCTGGGCGTCGTCGAGGTACCTTTCCCTGTTATTCTAGGTCTCGACTGGCTTAAACGCCACAACCCGGTCATCGACTGGGCTCGCGACGAACTGTCGCTCTCCTGCTGTGGTGCCAAACCCGCAGAACCCGTCCCTCGCTCCCAATTCCACCTCTCGTCTCCCCCGTTCATCTCCGCTCTCCGCACATGTCCTGCGACCGCCGTCGGCCTGGGCTTAGGTCTTAACCGACGAACGTCTCCCGTTCCGCATTCCCCGTCTATCGCGCGCCCTGATCAAGCCGCGATCCCCTCTTACCTATCAGCAACTACTCTACCCCGGCATGCCCCTGCTCTCCGTCCTCCGTCTCCGTCTCGTCTCGTCCCCCCCGTTCTCGACACGTCGTCCAGCAGCGGCAACTGTACCACTGGCGCGTGTGCGACTGGTGGTAGTGGCTTAGGTCATAACATCAGTTTCGCGTTTTCTCCCCACTCCCCGTCCTTCCTCCGTCCGTCCGTTTCCTCGTCCGTTTCTTCCCCTACACCATCAGACATCAATCTCGACGTCAAGTTCATCAATCCACGACGTTTCCGCAAGTACGCCAAGAACAACGAGTCTGCGCTGCTCTGGTACCATCCACAGGGTACCCCGGGATACAACGTCGCTGCCGCCTCCTTCGCACCTCCAGACGAGTCCCACAGCTCGTCTGAAGCTCACTTGAAGTCGGACCCACCATGCGCACTATATTCCGACTCACCACCAGCTCCCGATCCGCCTCCCGATCACGTCCGCGTCGCCTTCAAGTCGACCGTCTCCAACGCTATCCCACCGGAACCACCTCCCGCTTCCCCCTATGATTATACTTCCCACATCCCTCCCAAGTGGCGTGCGTATGCTGACGTCTTCTCGCCCACAGAAGTCGATCAACTTCCCGAGCACCGCCCGACTTTCGATTGTGCGATTGAACTCGAAGACGGCAAGACGCCGCCCTTCGGCCCCCTCTACCACCTTTCCCAGCACGAGCGGCAGGTGCTCTTCGACTACGTCGAAGACAACCTCCGCAAAGGTTTCATTCGTCGCTCCACGTCTGCTGCCGCTGCTCCCGTCCTTTTCGTCCGCAAGAAGACCGGCGAACTCCGCCTCTGCGTCGACTACCGTGGACTCAACTCCATCACCAAGAAGAACCGGTACCCGCTTCCGCTCGTCGGCGACCTCCTCGACCGCGTCAATGGCTGCAAGCACTTCACAGTGCTCGACCTCAAGAACGCCTTCAACCTCATTCGCATTCGCGAGGGGGATGAGTGGAAAACGGCGTTCCGCACGCATCTCGGCCTCTTTGAGTACACAGTTATGCCTTTCGGACTCACTAACGCTCCGGGGATTTTTCAGGGTTTCATTCAAGATGTCCTTCGGGACCTTCTCGATGTCGTTTGTGTGGTATACATCGACGACATTCTCATTTTTTCGCAGACACAAGAAGAACACGACCGTCATGTCGCGCTCGTTCTCGAACGTCTTCGCGCAGCCGGCCTCTACGCCAATGCGAAGAAATGCGAGTTCGACCGGGATGAAGTCGAATATCTTGGCTACGTTCTCAGCTCCTCCGGCATCAAGATGAACCCCCGCAAGCTCGACACGATCGCAAACTGGCCCGCTCCCGCCTCCGTCCGCGACGTCCAGTCGTTCCTCGGCTTCACCAATTTCTACCGCAAGTTCATCGACGGTTATGCACGCCTCGCGACACCACTCAACGCCCTTACGAAGAAGGTCGACCGCGGTGTGCCCTTCGTTCTTACCCCTCCCGCCGCTGACGCGTTCGAAGCGCTGAAGCGTGCGTTCCTATCGTCCCCCGTTCTCCGTCACTTCGATCCATCACTTCCGTGTACCTTATCTACTGACGCCTCAGATTTCGCTATAGCGGGCGTTCTTCATCAACCGGACGCCAACGGTTTCCTCCACCCAGTCGCATACTTCTCACGCAAGCTGTCACCGGCCGAGATCAACTATCAAGTGTACGACAAGGAGCTACTCGCGATCGTCGAGTCCTTTCGGGACATGCGAGCATGGCTCATTGGCACCGGTACGCCCGTCTCTGTCATTTCCGATCACAAAAACCTCGAGCATTTCATGACGTCGCGTTTATTAAACCGACGTCAAGCTCGATGGTCGATGTTTCTCTCCGAATTTAATTTTATTCTTGATTATGCTCCCGGGTTGAAAAACCCTGCCGACGCGCCCTCGCGGCGTGCCGACTTCGCTCCTCGTGAGGGGGATGACGTCCTCCGAGCGAACGAGCAGGTACTACTGACCCCTTATCACACACAGAATATTTTTCCCTCCGACGCTTCATCGCCAACGCCCGCACCGTTCCAGATCAGTGCATACACGGAGCTCGCGATCGACAACTCGACCTTTCAAGAACACTACAAACGCGCGATCCGAGAAGACACCGAGTGGCGCGATGCTCTGGCGCGCAACGATCCCAGCTTCGCGCTGGACGGTAACCTTGTGTTCCACAAGGGTCTATTATTTATTCCGTTTTCACTCCGTACTGACATCCTTCGCTCTCGACACGATTCCCCGTCCGCAGGTCACCCCGGCCGCAGACGCACTCTCGGTCTCGTTCAACGCGACTACTCCTGGCCCGGCATCTCGACTTACGTGCGCAGCTACGTAGCTGCGTGCGACCAGTGTCACCGCATCAAGACTCCTCGACACAAGCCGTTCGGGCTCCTGCGCCCCCTCGAAATCCCCGACCGCCCCTTCCGCTCGATAACCATGGACAATATCGTCAAGCTTCCGCTGTCTCACGGTTACGACTCGATTTGGGTCGTCTGCGACCGTCTCACCCGCTACGCCCATTTCATCCCCTGCAACGAGTCGCTCGACGCCCCCGGTCTCGCCTGGCTCTTCCTCGACCGCATTTTCCGTTATCACGGCCTCCCCGACACCATCGTCTCCGACCGCGGCTCTACTTTTGTCTCGCGATTTTGGACAGAACTCACACAGTGTTTACAGATCGATCACAAGCACTCGACCGCGTTTCACCCACAGACCGACGGTCTCACCGAGCGCACCAACCAGACGCTCGAGACGTACCTGCGCGCGTACGTCTCGTACCAGCAGGACGACTGGGTCGACTACCTCCCACTCGCCGAATTCGCCTTCAACAACCATGTCAACGCATCGACCAAGCAGACCCCATTCTTCGCCAACTTCGGTTTCCATCCGACATTCGAACCACGTCTCACCGAACCTGCCAACGTCCCCGCCGCATCCGATCTCGCCTCGCGTCTCGAACGTCTACACGGCGAGCTCCACGCGAACCTCAAGCACGCGCAAGACATTCAATCCAAGTACTACAACCAACGCGTCTCCGACGCGCCGCAATTCCAACCCGACCAGCTCGTCTGGCTCCTCCGCCGCAACATCAAGACCACCCGTCCTTCCGACAAGCTCGATCACCGTCGTCTCGGTCCCTTCCCCATCGACCACGCCGTCTCCGACGTGGCCTACCGCCTTCGACTTCCTTCCTATCTCTCCCGTCTCCACCCCGTCTTCCACGTTTCCCTTCTCGAACCCTATTCCGACCCATCCGACTTCCATCCTCACTCTGATCCCTCTCCATTTGGCCTCGCTGAAGACTCGAACACCCCCCTCGAAATCCAATCAATTTCCGACTCGCGCAAGCTCGGCCAGCGTTACGAGTACCTCGTACGCTGGAAGGGCCTGTCATCCGATGAAGACTCCTGGATTCCCCTCTCCGACATCCCTACTACCTCAAACGAAGCTCTCGAACGGTTCCACCGGCGCCATACTCGCGCGCCTCGGCCTCCGTCGTCCCTTCTCCTTCGTAACGAACCCATTGCTGACCCTTCTTCGAGTTTACAGGCTCCCCTTCTCGCCTCGCCCGAGCCCATTCCCCCTTCCGCGTCGACGCCTCCACGTCACGCTCTCGACATCCCGCCTGCCGCGCCTCGCGCGCGCTCCCCGCCGTCAGTGCGTGCCGATCCTCGTGCGCACTACGAGCCGCCTTCGCAGACCACGCTCCGCTCCGGACGTGTCTCGCGACCGCCACCCCGCCCAGATGCGTGGCGCCCGGATGGTCATTGACCGGGGCCACACATGCGTCTCGCGCGGTCGCACGCACGAGTGTTGTGTTGCCTATACGCTAGGGACACAGCTCGTGTCGTGACGCTCTCCCTTGAGGAGGAGGTAGTGTAACGCTCTGCGGTACACGAGCCTCACGGGCACTTGTTTCGTCATTCCGTTCATGTATTCTCGTGTTCGCCCCGACTCTCGCATCCACGTGCACCGCGTCTTATGATTCTCGTTCCCGCTCCCGAATACTTACTGTCTTGTCTCGTCCGTTTGTATATCTCTCCGCGCCGCCGAGGTTTGAACCTCGGCGAATCAACTTGTATTCCGCGCTTCGCGCACCCTCTGCTCACATCTTGCTCGTCTCGCCTTCGTCTCGCCCGCGAAGCCTCACAGTCCGACGCGCTGTCGTCGCGAAATGTGCGTTGAAGAGTACGCTATATTGGCTGGGCTTAATCGCGGGCACGGCCTGCGCGACGAATAGTTCTTTGGGGACAAGTGGGCTGATTGACATCTCGAGAGGAGAGCACCACCCATAGCCGCTCGCAGCGCTCGATCGAAAAGGACAGGGGGGACACTTACGCACTAGGATAGACATCTTGTATATGGCCAACTACTCGTACTGAGCGGAGTCCCAGAGGAGGGCGAAGGTCTCCTCCTCGTGCTTCTGAGACTGGCCCCAGATTGCAGACACGAGAGAAGTTCCTTGAGACTGGACGTACTTAGGACCCGAGTCGGCGGCGGAGGGGATGGAGTTGGGAGCGAGCGGGGGAAAGATAGAGGGATGTCCGTCCGCCGCACGGTCACCGTTGGTTGGGCCCTCGTCCCATTGCGGGTCTACGACAGGGGATACGAGGCCAGTGGGGGTGCTGGATCCGTTCGGGGTCCCGTTGGTCGATGTATCAGCCCAGTGTCCTGCACTCAAGAACTGTCAATTGTTCCGTTCGCATCGGTTCCTGCACCCAGGGAGGCCCACAATCAGCAACTATCCGCGGCCACGCGTCGTCCACCTCTCCCCTCCTAAGAAGATGCACGAACTCACCTCGCCTGCTGCGGCCTCGACGGGGCGGGCCGCGATGTTGTCGGCGGCGACGATCTGGTGCTCGAGCGCCCACGAAGTAATGATGGCCTGCTCGCGCTGGTAGGGCTCAGCCTGCTGCTGGTGTCTCCCTTGGCGTTGCTCCGTAGTGTCGCGCGGCATGCCGTTGATGGTGAGGGTCAGGCCGAAGGCGAAGTGCCTATTCGCGAACTAGGCATTGAGGATGCAGCCAACGACATAGAGCATGCCGGACTGGACGACGCGGCTGCGGACGGACTCTGAGCCACGGACGCCGATGTTGACGATGCACTGGAATGCGAGAGAAAAGCGGTACGCCGCGTGTCTTGGAAAGGGTCAAGGAGAGCTTGAGCAAGTGGACGCCTAGCGGGGAGAGGCCGTAGATTGCGACGTGGTTATCAGGCGGGAGCGGGGAGGTGCAAAAGTCGCGGAGGATGCCGACAAGACGTTCACTAACCACGGTATCCTTAACGTCGGATCAAAGAGGATCCAGAACGGCCTGCAGTACTTCGCGGTCATCATGAGCCACTAATAATCCCGTTCCGCGCAGTGGACCGTCGATGTGAGACGATATTAGAGTCAAGGAGGGTGGCTTTGTAGGCTCCGAATCGCATCAAGCGCGACGAATAGCGACAGACCAACGGGCTATAAGACACATTTAGCCATGCGTATACGAGAGACGAGACAATTCCACTTACATCTGCTCCGTTGGATAGTGTTACACCACTCCTCTGAGCATGTCTTGGACGGCATGAGAGTCTTTGCCAAAGGCAGTGACTGGGTTAAGCGCCGATGACGACGCGATGATTGAGGCCCAGGTTAGGCGCCAGAACATCTTTCCCCCTCAATCTTTTGTAATCCCAACACGTATTGGTAGCACCGGTGCGCCAGCATATTTAAAACTGCTATGAGGTGACTAAAAAAGTGAGTGTCATACTAGATACACCACAACGGCCAAGAGCACTAGGGAATGTCTCCCTGTCATGGACAACGCCGGCGGAGGCTCTGCCCTGAGTGTATGCCCGCGGGCCGCCCAATAGGAACTCTGGTAGGTGCTAAAGCCCGAGATCGGAGCGCGGGGAGACGATAAGCAACCTATTAGTGACGGACAGATACCTTGAAGAGAGTCCGTTATAGTCGGTAGGTGATTCAGCCCGATGAAGCACCAGTCACTGTTACTGACCGTGACCAAGGCCGAGCTGTGAAACGGGCTTTCGCGGGCTCTCCCCGTTGACGAGGCCATCTCTGGCTGCGGCTTGGAGTGAGTCTGACTGCGCGCTGACCTCCGAGTCATCTCGGAGTCCGCGACTCCTGGGCCGCTGTTCGGTTCCGCCATGGGCGGGTGTTAGCCTCCGAAATGCGTCTTAAGTCACCGGCTCCCACCGCGAGCCCCTCACTGTAGCCTACCACCTAGCGCACGTAAGTACGTACAAGTCCTCAGTGCTGTGCTTGTACATATTGGTCAGGATCAGTAGGTGCCACCAGCCCATACTCCCTGAGGTCATATTCTATGTTTCGCTGACGATACCCTCTGGTCTCAAACAGAAACCGCCGCGGTTTTCTCAACGATGACCATCAGTCCGAGAACAGTATCGGAGTATATTGTAACAGATCCGAGCGCGATGATACAAATGAACTCTATCATCGCCTCTGCTTTCTTCCTTGGTGCGTCGCACGTCCCAGTTGGCTCTCGAGAACATTTCACCCAACTTTCATATGTTCAAGGTGTACTCACCCTCCTCACTCTTACGACCGTATTCTTTATAATGTACCACATTTTCTTATTTTCGACATGCTACACGAGCAATACTTATCGTGGGTTTTACAGACGCAACGGCCTTAGTCGTACATCGACCCGGATCCAGCTGGTCGCCGCCGCTATTCTCTATACATCCACATGCGTCTTCTTCGCCACGTCTCTTCCCTTATACGTCAACAGTTACACATGGTATATCTCAAATGAGGTCTCCCCCCTTAACCCCCTCTCGATGGCCAACTGGAGCGAGGATGTGCAGAGAGCGCAATCCTTGACCCTGACGGCCACTCTAACAATAAACGTCAGTTGCCGTCGCCGTGTCTAAAGCCGTATGTTCACTCAACTTCTCTCTCAAATCCTCCGCAGATCTTCGTTGGAGATGCAATTGTGTGGTGGAGGGCATGCGCGATCTGGCCGGAAAACTACTATGTGCGCGCCTGCTGCGTCGTGATCCTAACTGCAACCCTCGGTGAGCGACACGCGCGCCGCTAGCGGAAATTTACACGTTGATGACTGTCACGTAGCGTTGGGCAGCTTCGTCACTTACAAGGCGGGTATTCCCAATGTCGGATTCGTCCTCAACCAAGGGACGAATATGTACACAGCGGATGGAGTCGGATCTGCGTGTTTATTCCTCTCATTCGCAAGCAATGCGGCCGCTACAGCCGTCATAGGGTACAAAGCTTGGTATGAGCCCCACTTGGTCTTTGTGCGAAACGTTGGATACGCTTGCTCATGTCATCAATAGGGAGCACCGCAAGCTGCTCAGAGAAACACTATCACGTGGCGCACAGACTTCACGCGCGCTCCACCTCCTCGGGCTACTCGTCGAGTCCGGTGCAGGGTACTCCCTCCTCTGGGTATGTACATGCGCATCCCTTCTATCTACCTACGGTAATCTGAGTTTCTATGTGCTGTTGCGTCTATACAGCTCATCATTGTCACGTCCGATATCTACTTTATCGTCCTACCCAATCCTGCCTCGGCCTCAATCGCATTCCAGTCTTTTTCCGGCATCTTCATTCGCGGCGCGCTGGTGTACCTCATTGTACGTCCTGACACCTTGATTATAAATGACAGGATTTCTGACGGAATGTGGACGTAAATTGCAGGCAGCGTACCCGATGCTCATCATCGTCCTGGTGAACCTCAATCGCACGCGTAGAGATGATTGGGAAGGGCGCCTGTCGTCTGTCACGCAGGATATTCCTATGCACTTTGTGGATCCCAGAAACTCTGCCACAATGTGCGGTGTCGCGGCAAGCTTTGGAGGCGCAGACCAAGAGACACTTAGAGAGGGCGAGGATCGGAGATCACTCACGGAGCACAGTAGCTTGAGTCAGGACACAGAGTTGAGGGTTGGGATGGGCATGCAGACTTGTGCTACGGCTAATGTTTGACGTCTTGGAGCCAAGGGTGAATAATGTCCGAAAGGTTCGTACTTGCAGTGCACTTCACTACGCGCAGGGCCACCGCCTGACAATGTCCGAGATTCAGATATCCTCCTCATCCACTTGACTCGTGCCATTATAAGGACATTCGCACACGAATCTACATAGTCCCCCCACCCTGGCCTCCCGCCATAATATTACTCATCTGGTCCTCAAGATACGCTCGTCGGAGCTCATTCGGCGACACCCGCCCATCCGCCTGCCGCGAGATCTCCCCCGCCGCCTCCAGACCGCACAAACGCATCATCTTCCGTTGGGAGCGCGTCGCCTTCCCCGGGCTCGTCCTCTCCTTCTCCTTCCAGCGCCGGTGCTTCCGCAGCACCCCGCTCCCCGCACTCCGCTCGCTGGCCACGCTGCGTCCACTTGCGCGTGACAGCACAGACAACTGGCTTAGCCGCGAGTGCACGGACCCGGGCGTCGACCTCAGCGTCGAACGTCTGCTTCGCGGCGAGCGCGAGCCCGGCGTCGTCTTCCTGCTCGCACCAGACCCCGGTGTGGTCGCCGCCGAGCTCGAGTGGGGGCGCCGCGCGGGAGTCCGCGGTGGCGTCATCCCGAGCGCCGACGCGAGCCCGTGGCGCTCGCGCAAGAACTCGGGCGAGGGCATCAGGAGCGCGTCCTGCATGTCGACCTCTTCCTCCTCGGGGCCGGAGCTCATCTCCTCGTCCTGATCGTCTAGGTCAAGGTCCATGGCATACTCGTCCCCAAATGGGTCCGTGACGCCCGCAGAGGGCGGCATGTCGACAGGATGAGCGCGGAAGATGTCTGCGATGGTCTCGGGCGTCCTGCGCCTGTTGCTGTCGAACTTGGTGAAGAGCCTTCGGAACTTGCCCTTCGCACGCCCCTTCCCCTTGTCCTTTGTCTTCTCGCTCGCGTGAGAGCCCCCGTCTCCCGCTGTGGTGTCGCCCCCCGGGACATGACGCTTCCGGCGCCCCGCAGCCGAGGGCATCATGAGGGAGCGTCGGTACTTTGGAGCAAAAGGTGCAATCGCAGCCATGTCGAGGTCACATCCTGTACGGCTATGGTGCGCCGCGTCACCACGGAGAGGCTCGTGTTCGTCCAAGAATGGGTTCCCGTCGCCTGCGACGGGGGAGATGGGAGATGAAACGGACATGAGATCCTCCTCGATCTCGTGGTGCGGCAGGATCTTGATGTCCGAGAGCATGGCTGACAAAGGGGATGGTGGAAGATGTGGGAGATGTGTGGAAGCACGGGTGGCGTAGGATATGAAGCGAGAGAGCAGGTGAAAGGACCGAGTGAGAATGTCGAGCCCCCACTCGAACCCGAGCAGTTTTAATCATAGGGTGCTGCAGCGAACAGTCTTTCAGGGTACATCTATGAAAAGAATGCTTTACGTCACCCCACAAACATACCTGCTTTCGTTTTGATAGAGTTTCAACCACCGCAGTCTCTTTGTCTGATGCGGGGGGATGGTGATAAAAGAGTAGAAAAATTTAATGCCACATACCCGGGTCGAACGAGTGACCTCCCCATGACCTTTGCGGTACAAGTGGGGCGCGCATACCACTACGCCAATGCGGCAGTTATTATGAGCGCACCCTGCTGGAGTATCAGTGGTTGTCAAAAACCGTGCTGCGGTCTAAATGAATCCAGACAGGGCTCGTCCACTTTGCCACCGACTGTCACCATGCCGCACCTAGACTCTCTCTCCGTGCTACCCATCCGTCATCCCTGTCTCTGCATTTCGCATACAATGCAAGCACTCACTGTACTATGGGCGCGCAGCTGAAGAGCGCATAGAATAAGACCGAGAGTAACGAGCATCGGTGCCAGAAGACGGCAAGAATGCAGGCGGTGAGTGTTCGGTATTGAATTTGTATTGAGGTTCCCCAACTAATGATGCCCCCCGCTCTCGACTCTCCCAGGCAAAGTCTAAACCGCAGGATCAGCTGGCCCCTGCGCGCGTGCCGTGCCGGCCAGAGGGTTCCAGTCCTGTTCCAGAAGTGGCCCCGTGAGGCCCATCCCCAAATCGCGCGACACAGAGGCTTGCGGGCGGGGGTACATAACGCCTGGGGTGGGAGTGCGGGGTGCATCTGTCCCACGGACTCCCTCCATACCCCCCTCGACGACCGCCTGTTCCTCGTCTCGACCGTCTGTGCTCCGGGTTCGCCGCTCCCACCGCTCCGTACGCCCACTTAGGACTTGAATACCGAATTACCCCACCACACTATACTCGACATGTGCGCTCTCTGCCGTGCTGCTGCGCCCACCGTCCGCGCCTCCGCCCGCTCCCTCAGGCAGTCGCCGAGGCAGATCCGGACGCTCTACACCGACAAGCCCCACGTTGCGCACAGCGTACGCGGCCTCTCGTTCCTCCTTCCCTCCTCTACTGACACATCCTTGCCTTCGCCACAGAACTTCCCCTTCAGCTACGCCAACAAGAAGTCCTTTGCGCTCAAGTACACGGGCACTCTGACGACGTTCTTCCTCGTGCCGTTCATTGCGTGCGGCTACCAGCTGTAAGTACATCCCGCGTCGGCACCGCAGACGACTCCCCAGAGCTGATGCAGGGCGACGGCAACAGGCGCAAGTCCGCCGGCGCGGCTTGAGCGCCTCGTCTCGGCCTACTGCGAGAGCACGCTGCGGCAGCGGCCAAGGGTGTAGGACTGTGGGCGCGAGAGATGCAGGGGGATGGGCTGGGTCGAGGAGGCTGCCGCACAGGGGCGTTGCGATCGCAGAGGACCAGGGAGACGACGACGAAGGATCTAATCGCACTGTATCATAGTCATTTTTGGCCCCAACACAACAAGACTACCCGCCCATGTGTATGCCTGCCTAAGTCACGACGACACAACCCTGTAGCCTGTGCACCACGAGCGAGAAGAGGGCCAGAGCTGGCCAAGAGACCAAGTTGAACATCTGCAGAACGACCGCCGGCCACAGACAAGGCAGTCGCGCAGCCAATCAGGAGCGTGGCATTTGGGTCAAAGGATGACGTCATCCCTCGGGGACGGCGTTGGCGCAGCGTACGCTCTCCTGGCACTCACTCGCCAGCAGCCAGAGGGCGTTGCAGTCTTTCCATCCTTTGCTATCGCTCTCCTAGTCCTCTATGCACACCCCACATCTCACGCGTTGAGTACAGTCGGTTCTTCAAAAAGAAATTGGGGCGCAAAAATGAAAAATGAACATCACTTACTCCAACTCCATTATCGACTAGCCGACGCTTTTCGACGACCTAGACTTCGTGACAGACGCGCCCTTTCTTCACCTTAGTCCAAACCACGACGATATATGGGAGGCCATAGGTTTAGAGGGCTAGCGTTGAGGGAGCGAGAGGCAGGACACAGCGGAAAGGTGCGCGATGTATGCGCTCGGCTTTTTCACCGATATTCATTCTTCAAAAGTCCATTATCTGCATTACGAGCGTCCCTACCCGATAGGAATGTTGTGGGGTGTGCATGTGAGTCGTCTATACCATGTCCGCGACCCTAACTTCTCAAACACTTGATTCTATGCTACTCCAGGAGCCCCGATGAAGCAATAGATGAACGAGGTGAGTGCGGGGAGCAAGGGCGTACCCGGTCTTCGTGCCGTCGAGTGCTTCTCACCGCGCCCTCGACTTGTATCCCTCGGTAGATCCTCACTGTCCTCAACGGGCTCCGGTGAAACTCAAACGTTAGGGCGCGATGGTGAGCGCTGCTGCTCTGTTATACTTTTGGCCCCGTTTTCAATGGCGCACATTCGATGAAGGTTAGCAGTCCAATCTGGGGTGCTTCTTTGCAGAGCTTCATCCGATATTCCAAGGCATCGTTTGAAGCTTGGGCTACGTCCGAGGTACGCGCATTCAGCGTATCCATTCTTTCCCACGAATCTCATACCCGTATCCCACTGCGTCAATCCTCAGACGTCATAGGACGCCGTCTTCGGGTGGAGTGTTGTTTGTGTCTATCGGTTTCACCGTCAGGACTGCGTGGTCTCTGTGAGTTCTCCTGCTTTTAATAACACGTACGGGACCGCAGATTGACGAATGCATCACTTAGATTCACTCCTACGTCATGAAAAGGTGCCCGAAGCCTTAGGATCCCTCCGTCGGCGTTCATGTGCCTTTAATTCATGTCGGCCATGTGAAGGGTCTCTTCTCAGTAGCACACTGCACACAAAAGGCACCCCGTTCCGCTTTTGCTCTTACCTCGCGCTCGACAGACCCGATACGTCCTCTCCTGACCCCTGTCATTCTTTCTTTCATCACCCCCGGAGTTGCCTGTCAGGGGCCGTTCTTTACGTCTCCGAGGCTTGAGCTTCACTCTACGACGCTTCTCGCCGGCGCCGACGTCATTGAGTCTCACGAACGCAAAAAGCGTCGCCATACGGTTTTGTTGATGCCCCGCTCCCGATAGGGCTCCATGTAGAGTCCGGAGCACGGGGCTCGCACCATGCGCTTTCTCCGTCTCCGGTATGTGGCGTCTCTCCGAAGTTGTCTTAGCGTTCCGTGTGTAGCTAACGTTCACTCCCAGCCGCCGCACACACATGCGTTGGGTCAACTTCGGGCATATCGCGTGTTCTCTCATGTGAAGATATAGTTCGATGTATATCACCGGCACCTCGGACGTGAGCACTTCTGTACTTCGCCTGCTTTATCTCCTCGGCCGACCGCCGTTGTGTCCGTTGTGAGATGTCAACTCATACCATATGCTTTCTAGAAACACATATCGCATGTTCGAGGCCCCGACAAGTATCTTGTGCGAGTGGTGTTTGCGGAGCCGAGACGCTCCGGACGAGATTGCTGATTTGACGGCAAGGGTACGTTGCTTCTGTGCCTTGTGACAGCAGCTGACGGAGCTATATGTGGCAGATGATCCCTAACGGGCGTGTTCTGTACTATCGCCAACCTCGCGGTCACTTTGATATCTGCCTTACATCTATGTCCTCATCGGCCTGTCTTGTGCGCAGCGGCGGTTGAGGCGTTAGGCGTTGATCGATCGGTGCAGATGCCTTAGGGGCGTTAGTAACACGGTTCGTACAAGCTTTCTCTGATCGTCCTTTTCGCAATGATCCGTCTCCGGGCTTTCTGGGCACGGGCTCGGAGCGTGCGGATGGAAGTTCTTTGCCACTCCGCGCACTCCGACTTGCTGAATTTTATCGTAATCACGGGACGTGCCTGACTTCCGTTTTAGGAAATTTCAACATATCTTTTGTCTCTTCGTGTGCGCAGTCGGACATCACGGCGCGCTGAACGTATGGCCAAGGATCTCAGCTGTTCGCAAGCTAGTACATCTTCCGATGCGGTGACCCAATGGTGACTTGCACCCTGGGCGGTTTGAGGCCGAACGGCACCCACACTTCCCATAGGGGTAAGTGATTTGGTTCCGGTTTTTCCGTTCCGAGCTAACTTCCCGACAGAGCGTGTCGTGCCACATGGCGCGCGAGCGCACGGAGGTGCGAAATAGACTGTCCTTTCCGTGCCCGTGGAGCCCACCGCTGTAATCAAACGCAGGCTCTTGGATTCTCCAAACGGCGCCGCGGGGTCGTTAAGGCGACAACACTCGCCGTGCTGCGCTGCGCGGTCTCGCCCGGATACAGACAACGCGCACCCGACGTACGAGATCGGTGCGCGGATCCACGCGCACCCGGCTCCAGCTTCCAGGTCTGTGCGCTTCTCCGCCGCTGCCGCACACGGGATCACGGACGTGCCTTCTACCAAACATCATTCGCCCTCCGTCTACTGGAAACCTCCGGCGGTCGCCTCTTGCCCCTTTGCAGCGCCCCGGCCGAGCAAAATTTTCGCCTCCCCTCCTTCTCGCGCACGGCGCCCCGTGCCCTCGCCTTGGGACTTCCACGAGATCTACAGACGTCGTCTGCTCCACGCGGTCCGCATTCTCATGGGGCGTCGGGCGGCGTTGCTACCTCCACAGGATTCCTCACTTTAGGCACGGTCGTGCTACGGACACCGGACTCGGCGGGACCGCTCTCCTCGCGCACCCACGGAAAACGTGATCAGACCGCGCGGGGCTCCGGCGGTCGCGCCCCCCAACCCGGCCTCGATTTGTGTCCCCCCATCTATCCTTCTTCATCTTCTGCGGGGCGTCCGAGGCCTATATATTGCCACCCCGCCCGGCCCTAGCTGCGAGCGCCGCCCCACTGCCCGCCCTCATTCCCCCACCCCACCACCTCTCATCCCCTCGCGCTCCGATCGCGGGCATACACATCGCAATCACCGCACGGCCAACTCTCCGGTCAAGGTTAACGCTCAGCATTATCATGCACGCCACCAGCGCCCTCGTCGTTCTAGCCAGCCTCGCCGCCGGCGTGTTCGGTGCGACGTACACGCAGTCCGACAGCCACCAAGGCGCCGAGTTCCTCTCGTCGTTTACGCACGAGGCGATCGCCGACCCCACGCACGGCCGGGTGTAAGCTTTCGCCTCCGCCTCGCGTCCTGCGCTTAAGGCTGTCCGCTGACGCCGCCGCGGGGATTAATTAGGAACTACGTCGACCAAGCCACCGCGCTCGCGAAGAACCTTACGTTTGCGAGCGGAAACACCTTCATCATCCGCGCGGACGACACCACGGTCCTCAGCGCGAGCGGCCCGGGCCGGGACTCCGTCCGCCTCCAAAGCAACAAGCAGTACACCACCCACGTCACCGTGTTCGTACCCCATCCGCGGGCTGTATTGTACCTG
Source organism: Porogramme epimiltina (assembly GCA_900155495.1). NCBI lineage: Eukaryota > Fungi > Basidiomycota > Agaricomycetes > Polyporales > Polyporaceae > Porogramme > Porogramme epimiltina. The sequence continues at coordinate 15,163 of FTLJ01000799.1, forward strand.
CCTTCTCCGCAGTCGCTAATCTTGGCCTCTGGCAACGTCGCGCAGGTGGAACATCCGTCATATGCCGCAGGGCTGCGGGTGCGTTCTTCATTTGCGCGCATCGCGCTAGGGCATCCGCGGCTGACATACGTGGACGCTTTGCAGGACGTGGCCCGCGGTGTGGGAGGTCGGCACCGACTGGCCCAACAACGGTGCGTGCACCCTCCAGCTATCCCACGGCCCCACTCTCCCCGCGCCGCGCACCCCGCGTGACTTTCTCCGAGACCGAAGTATCTCTGACGCCTCGCGCTCGCACCCGTAGGTGAGATCGACATCGTCGAGGGCGTCAACGACCAGACGCCGAACCAGTCGACGCTGCACACGAGCCCAGGTCAGCTGCGCGCCGCGCTTCCCTCCTATTCCTCTCTTTACTGACGCGCGACGCGGTCACGACAGGATGCACCATGCCTGCGTCACGCTCAGAGACCGGGTGAGTTCTCCCGCTCGCGCCGGGGCGCCTCTTCGGTAGTGTATCCGTACTCACGCGCTTCATTGCTTCTTCCTTCATCGCTCGCCCGCCCACCATCGCGCGCGTCTCGATGCGCGCACCTCCTCCGATGTCTGCGCACCGGTACGTCCCTTGCTCAAAACCTTCGCGTTGCTGCCGCGGCCTCTAGAACCTCTGTGGGAAACAACTGCGACACGGCCGCGACGGGCAACGCAGGCTGTGGGGTGACCGCACCTACGGCCAACAGCTACGGGCCCTCCTTCAACAGCGCGGGCGGCGGTTGGTACGCAATGGAGCGCACGAACTCGTTCATCAAGGTCTGGTTCTGGACGCGCAGCTCGGGCTCTGTCCCTAGTGACGTCAGCAGCGGCGCGACCACAGTCAACACCGATAACTGGGTGCGCACCCATCTCTTCGCGCGTCCTATAATGGTCGCGTGAGCTAACTCTTGCTTGCATGCTTGCGATGTGTGCAGGGCACGCCCTACGCGTACTTCCCGAGCCAGTCGTGCGACATCTCTGAGCACTTCGGGGACCACAACCTCATCATCAACCTGACCTTCTGTGCGTGTCCATCTCTTGCGCTCTTTCCCCCCTCCTGCTTCTCTAACCTAATTTGGCTTCGCGCGCACCAGGTGGAGATTGGGCAGGCGCCGTCTACAGCGCCGACGGCTGCCCCGGGGACTGCGCGAGTACGTCGCACCTTCTCTCCATTCTTCGCGGCGCCTCGCGCGGACACTGATATGGACGCTGACGCTTGCTGACTATAGCTTACGTCAACCAAAACCCCTCGGCGTTCACGAACGCGTACTTCGACATTGAGTGGCTCAAGATCTACGAATAGACGCCTCGCGCATCCACCATTTCCTCCGCCGCGCAGGTTAACTTATATCCGATGTCTTCATATACACCCCTTATACACGCATACGTACAAAGCTGCAAGCAGTAACGACTTCCACGACTCCTCCTTCAGCTCCCTTCCATCTCTCCCTTCGCGCGCGCTCCGTGTCCGCACGTGTGTATTATTCATCACTTGGCGTCTTGTACTTGTATCATACCAGACCTCGTCCGTGTCCTTCGTCACTGATGTAGCATTGTGGGCATGGATACGAGCTGGCCCCTCGTGCGCCATTGCCATTACCTTTATCGTGTTCCCGCTTCAGCCTTGTGGATGCTTCACAATCCCGATGCGCGAGCCGCGTCGAGCTGTGCCCTGTGTACGCCAGGCCACCGTCGCGTGAGCGCCTCCAAAACTATGATTCTATCAATGCAGGAGACGCACTTGAGGGCCTCATGCAGGGGCGCAGTGAGCTGTCCCTCCTCCGTTATCCACCCGTGCCTGATATATTCTTCCACCGTGTCGCGGAGCGACTCGCGCACTGTGCGCATCTGCACACCGAGCACGCGCGTCGCCTTCTCTGCCGCGCAGACGCGGCGGCATTCTGGGGCCCGCTCGGCGCGCGCGGGGTCCCACTTGTCCAGCCCAGAAAGGAGATTGAGCTCCGCGGCCGCATTCACTTTGCACGTGACCAAAATGGCGTCAGGATATTGCGACGATGGAAAGAGCGGAGACACTCACGCCAGTGCTGCCAGTTGCACCATTCTGTCGTGTTAACAGGGAAAGAGGCCCGTGAGTGTCGTCAGCTCGGATATGTGGAGGGGAGCTCGACATACGCGACACGCCGATCAGGCGTTCCCCGCCCGCCTCGGGGACTTCGAGCGCGCGCGCATGCACCTCGCCCGCGTCGCGCACGTCGATGTAGTTGCAACCGGGCTGTGGGAAGACGAGCGCCTCCTCGCGCACGTTGAAGATTTGTATGTATGGAATGACCGCGGTCGAGGGGAGCAGATAGGGTGCCGCTGGGTCGCTGAAGGTGGGCTGTAGGGTGGATATACATGCCGGATCAGACACGCGCGAGCTAGGGAGAAGTGCGAACGCACGCCAAAGCACCAGCCACAATTGATAGTGGTGAGGTCCCAAGGCACTGTAGACTTGTGCTCCTCGTAAAACGAGAACGCGGCTAGGGCCGAGGAGACCGAGCGGCGAGGCGCGTCAGCTACGCATATTCACGGCGGAGATTACGGGGCGCACCTCTCTCCGCGAGCACCTTGCTCGCGCTGTAGCCGACATGTGCGGGTGTCTCCTTTCCCTTCGCCTCGACCTCCTGGACGGCCCATTCTGCCCAGTGCTCTTCGGTGTACGTCCCCGGCGTGTTCCCAAGGAGCGCCATGACGGAAGAGGTCATCACGATGCGCTTCAGGTTCTTGCTGTGACATTGCCGCGGAGATCGGTGAGCGTTGTGGTTCTCACGTTGCCTAAAAGACCCGCAAGGTGAAACACAGACCCATGTTCCAGTGCGCTCTTCAAGAGGCTCAAGGCGCCACCGACTGCGGGTTTGATCAATTTCTGAGGGTCGTCCACGATGATGGTGAGCGGGGAAGCAATGTGGACGACTCCTGCAACGCCCTGAATGGCCTCGTCATATGCGTGCTCCTAGTGCCTTGGTCAGGTCTGCAGGTATACGGTATCTGAAGGAACACTTACAACGACGATGTCTGGTACGAGGACGTATTCCAAGTTTTGCGCCTTCTCTGGAAGCTTCTCTTGGAAGAGCTTGAGGAGCAACGCTCCCTTCTCGTCAGTGCGCACTGCAGCGCGGACGAGATATCCGCTCTGCAACAAGCGGCGGACGACCCAGGGGCCGATATAGCCATTAGCACCTGTAACGAGAATCTTATCGTGAGGTGATACAGTAGGCATGATGAGGGGTCGTGCAGGGATTGACGCACCGATCTCTGGGTCAACTGCGGGTATTTATTGCATTCACCTCACGTCATGCGGCGTACGACGTTGTCCGAGGCCGGAGCAGCCTGTGGTGTTCGTCGCGGTTCACCTATGCCCTGTTTGGATGCCGAACCGACGGGTCATCATTCTGGAAAGAGTGCAATCGCTCGGCCATCGTTTACATGCAAGTCTGGGCGCACGTTGCAACCTGGGCGAGTCCATTGAGACGTAAGTTGTCGGTTACGACCTGAAGGATGGGGCTAGCCCAGGGGGATGGCCTTACGCTTCGCCTACGTCACATGAGGAGCGTTAATGGCTGTCTCGTACTACCAACGATGCTGCAAGCGAACGCTGATGCTGGAGTAGAGTGTACGAGAGCCATGACGCGAAATGCTGGTACACGAAACGTCAACATTGGACCGTGTTGATCGCACGGCTGACGGGCACTTACCGTCAATGTCCCTCGTGCATCGTGTCAGTGGAACACTATGATAGTTCCACACTTGGTCCAAATAGGGATGGGTGAGCCTTTGTCCGAGACGGTGCTTTGAAGTTCGGGATGAAAGTGTAACGAGCTCGATTCGAATTACCCACACCTAGGTACTACCCAAGCGGTATAATGGCCGTTTGCGGAAAGGATCATAATCCGATATGGTGTAGTGGCTAACATTATCGCCTCTCACGCGATAGCCCGGGGTTCGATTCCCCGTGTCGGAATTTTTGATGCCCACGGTTGCATCGCTCAAAATGATGTCAACGCTGTGGAACGCATGCTCCTAGTCTTCTTTGCTCACCCTACCATGACCTCTACTACGACAGAATCTCGACTTACCTCTTTGCCCTCAGAACTTCTGGAGCAAGTCGCACTGTCATGTGCAGCTTGCGGTCACCCGCAATCAGTAGGCGCACTCGCTCAAACGTGTCGATATCTGCGCGATCTCTTCATATACACAGCCGACCACCACTTATGGCGCTCAATATTCCTGACGATGTTCGATGACCCACGACAATGTGTTCTGGCCAAACCTTTTCACGGTACGTGTACTATTTGTATCGCGCACGTTCAAAGCACTCATATATATATGCGTCATGAGGTCATCGTGACTGGCAATGGGAGTGCACGGGGCGCATCAGTGCTGCTAGTTATCTCAAGCGCCATGGTCTCGTGTTAAGTCAGGAATCAATACCGCACGCTTCTGACTTTGAGGTACCTCGGAGAGCGAGAGGCTGGACACTCCCCTTCCTCATCGACATCATTCGCACCACGGAGCCCGCAACTTGGCGTCGCTCAGCTCGTCTAGGATCCACAGGGCAGCTGCGAACTCATCTCCCGCGATCTCTCAATGTTCTATGGCTCCAGGGGATATTCAAACAATGCTCCTCTATATTCCTCGATAAGATCGTCTATCTGTGTCACTCACCTCACAACCGCACGTCAGATGGCGACAATCTCTGCGAGGCGTTTACCCCCATTGGTCTGCTTACACCCGCTCCCCTCCGTAACGGTTCATCACAAAGACAAGAGTCGGCTAGGCTCGGTGGGTACTATTGGCAATACTATCTACTATCTCCACGCTAACATTGTGTAGACACAGCACAGAACACGACTAGCACAGATGACGTCGAACAGCGCCTGCGTGCCCGCCTCAGCGCGCGACAGCTTGTCTTCAACACGATGTACAGCTCGGAGTTTCCCTGTTGGGGTCTTTACAAGCGCGTTCTTATAGACGCGTCCGACCTCCCTGAGCACTCTCTCATCCAGGAACAGGACAAGGTCCACTCAGGCGTGTTCTCGTACCAAGAGCACGTGCATCTTGACTGGTTATGGATCGCTGCAGCGCGAATCGTTGCGGAGTGGAATATCCGCCAGAACGTGCCATCAATCGATGCTGTGTGGCTAGATGACTGGAACGGTTTCCGCGGCGGAGCGTGGGTTTCAGGCGCGCCAAAGAACAACATGTGTCCAGAACGGAGGGGAGAAAGCAATCCCGAGGAGGCGGGCGAGCGCTCAAAACCTACTGGATGGGACTGGGCAGGCGTAGAAGGAAAATGGAGGTGCGTTATGTCCAAAACCCATTAACTATACATGGCTCAGTGTATGGTATTCTGATAGGCGTTTCCTGTGTTGGATGGACGATGACGAGCTGTTTCGTGAGTTCATCGTTGTGCTCTGTACGCGGGTTCTCATAATTTCCATGTTACCCTGTCGTTCACGTAGTTCACAACTTGGTGCGTCTACGGTATTTCTGGTAAGCCGTGTTTTAAAGTCACGCATCCATTCCGTGCAGGACTTCCAAGACGTAGCCCTCAACGAGGACTGGGTCGTTCTCCCGATGTCCCTGCGTATCACTGGATATGGTCCTCCTACAGTAGAGAAGTACTCCGACCGCCAGACGATACTCTTTGAGGGCGAGATGGATGCATCCGCCTTGCACGGGATAGACGGTGACATGCGCCGCGTGCGTGGGTCTGCGAGCATGATGCATGACGGACACGTGCGTTGGGCTACGGTGAGTAGCTACATTTCTTCACCTCATCTGCACTGGAGGATAACCTAAAACTTTGTCGGATCGGTATGGTGGATCGTGTAGAGCTCTACCAACTCTGCGCTGACAGAGTACATGTGGTCGTCGGAAGCCGTCCAGATCGGTTACGCGGGGTCAGCACTGGGTTCCCTCGGAATGTGGACCACGGCACGCTCTCCGCATGACAACAGCGACCCTATGGGTACGTGGTCCCCGTTGCCGATGCCGTTCGTTTGAAGTCTGACGCGCGTGTGTGCCACTATACTAACTCTGTCGACCATTGTGATCGGGGGGGTGCTAGGCATTATTTGGCAGTGGCGTGTGGAATGACATTCCTTGAATTTTTGGTCAGGAGAGATTAGGGAGGCGTTGTCCAACGGCGACGAATGTACCGGCTGGCTCGTTGTTTAAATGCAGCCCAATTAATGACAGACCTACTTGCTGGGTATATACGCTTGGTATGCTACCATTTTATGTCCGATATGGTGTAGTGGCTAACATTATCGCCTCTCACGCGATAGCCCGGGGTTCGATTCCCCGTGTCGGAACTTTTTGGGACCCGCCCCTTCGAGATTGTCAACCTGGCCAAACAAGGGCCGCGCCACCGCCCGTGATCGACCGTCTCACTCAGGAAGGCCTTCTTGCCTCCTGCCGTCATCTTGCGGGTTCAGGTCTATGATATGCTGCACCCTTGTATCACTTCCTTGCCTTCTGAACTAGTAGAGGATGTCTTAGTCTCTTGTGCCGCGAATCGCCACCCCGTTTCCATCGCCGCTCTCGCTCAAACCTGCAGACAGTTCCGCACTCTCATCTATGACACCGCGGACAGCCATTTGTGGCGTTCGCTCTTCCTGACAACATTCGACGACCCCCGGCATTGCGACCCCAATCTCAACAGTGACGGTAATTTGTGGATCTTGTTTTCAAACTTTCAAAGCCTTCACGCTGATTATGCTTGTCAACAGCAATCGGTTGGCGTCATGCGTTCACCGAGCGCATATGGGCCGGGAGGTTTATGAAAGACCACGCCCAACCGTTGCAACTTGTTTATCCAAGACACGCACTACGCTCAGACTGGTCCATGCTATATCCTGTGGACGACCTTGGATCGAAGGGCGATCCCGAGACACACCTTCGACTACTCACGGCGATCCTCAATGCGATCGCCACCGCCCCACCTTTGCCTCCGAGGCGGCGTGCTGACATCATCCAGCTTCCCGGAAGCGGCCCACATGGCCATCCGGGCACAAATCTTTCTCAGTTGCACGCACAGGCCCCTATCACGCCACCACCCCTCACAATACCGCGGTCATCTAAGTCTCTTAACTTCGCCTGGCTAGAGAAGATTTGCGGCAACGGCTTTCCCTTTTCCCTCACACGTCTCATCTCTTACGATCAACGCGGCACCACCTGGAGGAAGCACCTCGAAGGCCCAGCCCTCTGCCAGGCGACCGCTCTCCTTGGCTTCCTCCCAATTGCGACTATTAAGTCCCGCTCATTTTCTCCGGGCCCATCGCACGTGCGCATGACGCGGAGCCGCCGCGCCGAGGAGCAGCGGCGCCAGAGGTACTGGAAGAACGCGTCACACTCGGGCGGCGACATGCTCGACATGAGCGAGGAAATGCAGCGTCAGGGCGGGCGCGAGTGTTCCCGCCCTCTCGCCTTCAGAATGCGCTTTCTCTCTCCGCGGAGGGGCTGGGGTCCGTATCTATACGTTCACAACAACGGGGAGGTCGAATCCTGGCCACCGCCCCTGCCCGCGAGCGAGGACTATAGATTAGACGAGCAGGAAGAGGATGAGGATGAGGAAGGAGACTCAGACTACGTTCCTCCCGAAGACCCCGCGGACTCCGATTCGACGCCGCCGCCACCGCCGCCGGGCCCGCCTGCAGAAAAGGGCGCCCTCCCGAGCCCTGATCAGCTCCACCCGGACTGGACGTGGCTCGCGGCGGGCAGGATGATCGCACAGTGGCATCTCCGTGCCCATGTCGATGAAGAAGCTGTCGCGCGACTTGAGGACTGGAATAACCTCCGCGCGGGGGTGTGGGCGCCTCGAGAAGAAGAACCAGGCGAGGGAGAAGACGCCGACGGTCAGGCCGTGCAAGAAGGAAGTGCAGATGCGCCTGATGGGGAGGAGTGGAGGAAGCACCAGCGGGATTGGGCAGGTGCGGGAGGAGTGTGGAGGTACGTTAACGTTCAGTGGGGATTATCTTATCGCTACTTCCAACCGTCTCATGTCATTTTGGCTCAGGCGTCTCGTCTGCTGGTTGGACTACGATGACTTGATTCGTGCGTCGACCCGCGCTCTTTCTCTCTGAATATCGTCTCACTGTGTGAATACGTGCGCTGCTCAGTCCACAACGTTAGTAATCAGTCGCATCCTTGCCCTCCTCACCAAGGTACTAACCCAGAGACCTGCAGTCATACTACGGCGCATTCGAGGACGACACCCTCGAGGAGGCGTGGATCATCGTACCTCTCTCGCTTCGCGTCACTGGCTACGGCCCGCCCTCGGTCGCTGCATACCCTGACCGCCCCACCATCTTCGTTGAGGGTCAGATGGGCGGCGCCGGGTGGGTAGGTAATGTCCACATCGGCACCGAGGACATCCGAATCGCCCGCGGGTCTGTCAGCATGCTTCCGGACGGGGGTGTGCGCTGGTCATTGGTAAGTTCCTCGTTTGTACGATATTGGTGTGGTTGTTAAACTTTCTCTCCTGCCAGACCTCCACCGTGCAGGGCTCCGCGGAGGAAGAATGGGCGTCGGAGGCCGTGCAGCTCGGAGGGGTCGCATCTGGGATGGGCTCGCTCGGGTTCTGGACTGGCGCAAACCACCAAGAAGACGACCCAATCGGTACGTGCCCCGAATCCTCGTTCAGCGTCCTCTGGATGCAAACAGCTTACTTCTTGAATGGCTTCTACAGGCGTAATGTGGCAGTGGCGCGTGGGCTAAGCTTTGTGCCTAAACACTTGACCCTGCGCGGACCAACGCTCACCCGTCTCGGCTTCTCCCCGCCACCCCCACCGCGTCGTGTCCAAGTGCTGCCTTCCGTTAAGACTCGTGTAGTCGCGTAAATCGTATACACCGACCTACAATACACCTCCCCTCATCGAAGCGCGACCCTGCCGGCTTCGCGCGGCCCACACTGTCCCACTTCCGTCTCGCGCTTCCGCCGCATAAAGTCCGTGCTCCCACATCCTCCTATGTGCGCCCGCGCCGCCCAGTCCAGCCTCCCCCGTCCCGCCGCGCGCGGGCTGCGCATCACCCCCAGAACCCCTCCCCGCCCTTTTCTCCTGTCCTCTCCCACATCTCCCGCGCACCCTGGGATGTCCTTACGTACGCGCATTCACGGGCTCACGCGTATACCGTTTAGGCATCCGGCACCCACGCGTCCCCGCGGTGGAGCTTCGCGAAGCCTCCTCCGCCGCGTCGTCGCGCCTCTCCCGCGCCGCTGGGTTCCAACTGGCGCGCGAGCCTCGCTCCAGCCTGCCCCTGTGGGCCCGGCCCCGAGGGCATACGGTTTGCCGTTGGTCATCGTCGCCGCTCGCAGCATTGCGCGCTGCGCGATCAGTCATGGTGTAGGCTTCGTCAGCGTGCAAGGTTTGGTGGGGAGAACAAACCCAAAGGTGTGCATTGGTCCGGCGGGCCCGGGAGGGGCTGAGAGCCCGAGACGTCCTATCGTGCCCTTACGTATACGCGTCGCAGAAGCTCAACCTCGATTGCAGATAAAAGTGCTAGCGCTGAAATCCATCCGTGAGGCTGAAGATACGTGTGTAATATACAGTGGGAGCCCATCGATACATCTCATTCCCGTGTCCTCATCCAAGAGCGCGATCGTAAATCCAGACTCGTGAATCGTAACTCGATCGTGATAAATGCACAGAAGACGGGCGCGAGGCACGCCGCGGACGCACTAGTCGATGTCGCGCCCGCCGCGCTCCGAGCCGACCGGACGCACGCGTACCCCAGCAAACGGAGCCGGCCAGACGTCCAGACGTCGAGAAACAGCCCGCTCAATGCTCACAGTCGCGAATACTGCGGCCTCTGTCGCCGCTGCACAGGCGGGCCCCTGGCCGCGGCGCTCCCGAGCGTAGGCTCGCCAACATCGCGCCACCATGCCTCAGCGGCCGCGTCGGCGTCGTACAAGAACTGTGCCTCGTTCTTCTTCTTGTCCGCCCACTGGTTCGCGCTCCCCTCGAGGGCGTCCTCGCCTGTGGCCTGTTTCCCGAGGCGGATACGACGCAGCTCTAGCTCCGCCGCGCGGCGCATGTCCGCGTCGCGCGCCTCCTGCGCGGGGCCGTCGGGGAGGTGGAAAATCTTTTGATTCAGGCGGGATTGGTTTTGTGTCTCTGCGGTGCGCGGTAAGCGGAGGTCCTCGTATGCCTGAAGAAGGGCGGGGAGCTGTGCGGGTGAGGCGACGCGCGAGAGGAGGTTGCCAAGCACCGCGCCGTCCTCTATGGCCATAGCTGCACCCTGCGCGCGGTACGGCTGATTCGAAAGGTCAGAGTGCGTTGCAAAGAGGAAAAGAAGCCAAGCGCACCAGCATGGGGTGACATGCGTCCCCGAGGAGGATCACACGATACGAGGAGTGGATCCAGCGCTTGAGCGGCTTGCGGTCCATCAGGCGCCACTTGAGCGTTGACTGCACAAAGCTCAAGATTTTGCGTATACTAAGCCACAAACGCGCGCAGATTAGTAGGCGAAGGGGAGCCGCGCGCGGAAGGAGGGAGAAGAGCGTGCGTACCGCGGCTCATAGTCGGCAAAGTCGGCACGCATCTTGTCGGCACTACCCTCAGCCGTCCATGACTCGACAGAGCCGTCGTCCGGATGAGCGAGCACCACGTTATACTCCTTCTTCCCCCTCTGCATTTCTCGAGGGTGAATGTGCGTCGTTGATTACGGCAGAGCAGAGGTACGCACGATGTTGTACGCCATGATGTGACGCCCGGGTCCCATCCACCCCGTCATCTCCGGCACGTCCACAAACTCCTTCAGTTCCGGATCATTGAGTAGCACCTCGGACGGAACAATCGCACGGTAGACGGCGTCTCCTGTGGGGTCCGCCGGGTTGGTGTACCCCAACACCACCTGCTGCACGAGGCTCTTGACGCCGTCCGCGCCGACGATGAGGTCTCCGTGCACGACCTCTCCAGACTGGAGCGTGACCGAGGGGGCCTCGGGGTCGACCGAGACGACGGTAGCCTTGAGGCGGAGCGTCATGAAGGGCGCGGCGAGGTCGTAGAGGAGCTTGTGGAGGTCCGCGCGGTGGATGTGGTAGTACGGCGCACCGTACTTTTCCTCCATGTCTGCCCAGAGCGTGTACCCGACTCGCTCGCCCGTGTCGTACCGCCTGAGCACGATCGCCTCGGGGCGCACGCCGACGGCCTCGAGCGCGGGCCCAGCGCCCCACCGTTGAAGCAGGCGCGAGACGTTAGGGGTGACCTGGATGCCCGCACCGACCTCACCGATGGCTGCGGCGGACTCGAAGAGGGTGACCTTGTGGCCGGCTTTCCCCAGACAGTGAGCGGCAGCGAGGCCGCCCATGCCGCAGCCGACGATGAGGATGTGGAGTTGGTGCGCGGCCGTGCGCCCGCCATAGAGGGTGGTGTGGAGCGAGACGCCCTCAGCGGTGGCCGCGCGGTGGGACGAAGCGAGCGGGGGGTTGGCGGACATGCTGGTAGGCGGCTCGGGGGAGGACAGGGGGGGCGGTGGCCCCGAGTGCGGCGCGAACGCGGATTGAAATAGCGAGTGGGGGGATAAATGGTTCTGGCCGTGGTATTATGGCGCACCTTATGCGAGCGTTAGTGAAGAGAAGGCCGGGGGCGGCATCTCCCCCTGCGGCTGGAGGAGCACGCCAGCGCGGTCCCCGCTGCTCCCTTGGGCAGCCGCCGGAATGCAGCAACCGTGTTTGGGAGGTCTTCTTCACGTGAACACGAGAGCCCCGGCCGAAGCAGATGCGGGCCTCCCACGCTCGCAGCGTCCTGCCAGCCACACGCGAAGGGCGGCTGGAGCTTGAGTGTCCGCGTTTTCCGTCGCTTCTGCCGCGGAAATGCAAAGACTGCTTGCGACGACCGGCGGCTGGCTTGCAGCAGTCGAGTGTGCTGAACGAGCGAGCTCCGCGGCGGGTGGGGGCTCTGGGGGTGGCGGCCCCGCACTAACCCGGGCACCCTCGATCGGAAGGGGTAGATCGGTGATCTCATCGGGCGGCTGTTAGTGCCTTTCCCCTGTGAGCACGCCAAGTCAGCAGACATGGGCAAACGCCGACAAGAGAGGTCCTCTCCCAATGCGGCTTGTGCACATGCACCTCGAGTGTGCACTTGGCGGGCATGCACTTGCAGAAGCGGCCCGCCCACACTTTCGGGTCTCTGGGGACGGCGCTTATAGCAGACCTCACCGTCTGACAAGACACCTTCAACGCGACATCTGAGCATAGCGACAGTATAAAAAGAAATAGGCTCACATTATCATGGAGCCACCTTCGCTACGCATGGAGATAAGTAGAATGGGTCTTGAGAAGACGCCGCCGACAAATGCTGACCTAGCATCGGCTGCAACGCTGAGAACACTGCGGCAATAAAAGGAAACAGGGTCAGTATCGTGAACATCTGCCCTCTTGCAGTCCCTGCAATTGGACGCCACGAGCATCGGAAAAATCGCTTCAACGTAGACGTACCGGCGTAGCGGATCCGGAAGCGACGACATACTGTATCTTTACGTTTGATAGTGCTCTTTCTAGACGCCATCGAAACACTGCAATTCGTACCCAGGCATGTTCTTCGTAGTAATGAAAAGGAACTCGTTTCTAGAGAGGGACATGGAAAGGTGAAGGTGAAGGAGGACGAAGATCCGATCAAGTTCAAAGCAGTGGATGAGGTACAAAGACAAGCAGAGTGCGCGCCAAAACGCGTCGCCAAGTGAAAATCTCAATATCTACGCCGTTCACGTGACCGTGGCGAGACTATGACGTAGTCCGAATGCACATGTTCTACCCCATTGATCAGTCTGTTTGGACGGTATATATTCGCTGGAGATGTCATGCGGAAATGAAGTTAGCGAGCACAAATGTTGAATAGCGAGGGTAGCGAGAGCGGAGACGGAAAAATGTTGACCCTAGTAAA